>VUYV01000270.1:360423-617662 GCA_008711295.1 Anarhynchus alexandrinus
GAAATTCTATCAGGAAATAGAAGCTTAGTGGCTTGAGTACACTTCAATTTTTTTTCCTTACTAAAATAACATTAATTTGCATGTGCAGAGCAAATTCACATAAGGATCCTGGAAATGTTTTTTGTTATTTGGTTTACTTTTGATTTAAATTTAATTCAGTACTGTAGCATCTCTGTATTTAGAAAACTATTTTTCCTGATTCTCAGCATCTGTGCTGAAGTTCTCGCACAAGTGACTATGAGTTTTTGTACACATTCATTATGCATTCAGATGCCAGTGCATGAAGTTCTTCAAGGCAACACACATGCAGAAATGGAAGATCTCAGAATAAATCTCTTGCAGACAAAAAAAGAAACCCCCAAACACTCAAAAGCTCCCTTTTTATTCCACATTCTTTAGAATTCAGTTGCAAGTCTTGTATCCCTTTCCTGCTACTTCTTGCAAAATTATGAACCCTGGGCTTTTGAAACAACTTCTGAGTCATCTGTTTATGTAAATTGTGTGACTGGTAGTTAAGATGATTATTTACCCTTCTATAAAATAAAGACATCACTAAAAGTAATTTTTTTTTAACATTGTTACAAGATGAAGCATTTAAAGCATAAACAACTCCCAATCTATGCAGAAACTTCCTAACAAACCTAGCCCAAATGTTGATGTTTTAAGAGGTTTTTTTTAAAGTCTGTACTGTGCCTGGGTTTACAGAGCTTGTTGTTTACCTATCCAAAGACCTTTTTTCCTTTTTTTTTTTTTGTTGGTCTTAATTATGGTTAAGGATATGGGAAGAACTTCTAAGGACTCCAGAGTCTCAATTATAAAGGTCTTGTTTATTTCTCTTGTCCATTTAATTCTGGGCCCGTCATTAACTAGCCTTCAGAATTAACTACCAAGTTGCTTGGAATTGCCTGTTTTTTGAGGAATATTTCAATAATGGAAGCTATGGTGAGACTAAAGGTAAAACTTTTCATCATCAGATCCTATTTTACATCAGTGACGGTATCTAGAGATGGCATCTTCATCAGAATCTGTTGTAACGTGATGTGTCCCTAAAATGGATGTCCTATTATATTAGTGGCTATAAAAATATCTCATCAAACATATTGTGGTCTGCCTGACTCACATATAAGAACCTCAGGAGGAGAGGAGGAACATTTCTTCTGCTCTTCTAATGGGTAAATTGAAAGTCAAAGGGCGAATGTTACTGTGTTTCAGGTACTGGAAAAAGTAGATAAGTTGTTTGAAATTTTTTGGAGCTCTCAAACCTAGCTCATTGAAGAGAGTGATGTGTGGGGTGGATGCTGGCTGCTGCCTAGTGGAGGCTGTGGATGCTCATCTCTAATTAGGTGCCAGTGTTCCCCACGCAGCGTATGGGGAGACTCAAGCGTGCAGGGAGCCAGCCTGCTGCTGAATGGGGAGCTGCTTGTGCTGCCTTCATTAGACACATCTAGACTCTTACTCCACTTGTAATGGCTTCCACCATCTCAGCAGTAGAAGGATTAATCCGTTTCCTTTGTTGGAAGCAAAAATTGGTAAATTAGTTAGCGTTTTGCAGCTTCCTTTTCAATCTCCCAAATCCTGAGAACCTAAACGACCCNCGTTTTGCAGCTTCGTTTTCAATCTCCCAAATCCTGAGAACCTAAACGACCCTAATGGGGATGTCCATGCTTATGCCACATGACTCTCTATGTCTTTGTGTGGTCCCTCTTAATATAGGTGGTCTGCCTCTGGCCCTTCTTTGCAAGAGCTGACACAAATGTCCAGAATATGTCTCAGGAATGGAAATCAGCAGCCCCGTGTTTGAGAAAAGTACTGCAATTCTGGGGTTTTGACTCCATATTCCTTGTCGGAGCAATGGAATTCTGTGGCAACATTAGGGTTGAACAGCATCTAGCAGAACATTTAAGTGCCTGAAGTGATAGTGTTGGAGCAGTAGCCCTAAGCAACCGTAGTTACATGTAGCTTAAACTGTCTTTTTGCCCTTATTAGGCTGCCCAGGCACATAAGAGAGGATCTTAGTTTGTCAAAGCAGGTATCTGGGTGCTTATTAAAATTTGACTCTCTTGTTCCAGCACAAATTCTCTAGGCTAATGTAATATTTTGATCTTTAAAACCAGAATTCCCTGAACATTTTTGACCTCTGGCTAATATTCTCAATGATTCAAGTTTCATTCTAGTGGATAAAATGAATATTTAGATATGTTTAAGCATATAATATCAATGTGATTAGTTAATAAAGTTTGTTATTTGTGTAGCCTAAATGGCTGATATTTGTGCCTGTAACGTGATTTTTTCCCCATTCTATTGTTATTGTGTGGTACACAATCAGATTAGGTTTTCACTCTGCCTTTCTAAACACACAGTGAAACAGTTGGATGTGCTTTTATATACATTTTTACTTGTTTATTAAACAGATTCACTAAGTGGAATTTCAAGAAAGCTTTTTATTTGTTGATGGGGAAGAGTTTGATATCCTACAGTCAGATGGATATTAAAAAAAAAACCAAACAAACCCACCCCATCTGTGGAACCCTGTTGCACCTGTGTTGGTCCATATGATCGTTGGTTGTTCTTGTAAGGAAAGGGACCAGAGAAGTGGTGCCATTTGTCCTTTTGGAAAAGGCCAGGTAAACCTGTATAATTATACACCCCAGGTTTCTTAGAAAGGACACGTCTTTTAGCAGCCTTCTTCCTCTACTCTCTGAAGGCACTGGAAAGAGATAATCAAGACCTGAGCTCATGCAGGAGTGTACACTAAAGACTTGCCTGCTTTCTCTCTTACTGCTGTTGGCATTCAAATATAATGCCAAGTGTATTTCTCACATTCTTGCTACTGAATGTGTTGGGAATCCTCTATAGTCTATTTCTAATGGATACTGCCCTGCCCGCCCAATTCTTTAGTACGCTTGCCTAGCAACAAATTGGATGTTCCTCCAAGATACCCATAATCAATCTGTGTCATGTATGCTGGCAGAGAACTGTTTCATAAATCAAAATCATTGCTGTTATATACTGATTTCTGAAGTGTACAGGCTTGCACATAAATTACCACTTTGCATGAGACTGTGAATATAGTTCCTGAAGTGTTTTTCTCTTTGTAATCTTAACTTTTGTTTAGAGAATGTTTGGTGTTTTGTCATAGAAATAATTTCCTGTCTTACCCACTACTGTTTGCACATACTTGTGTGAGTGCTAAAGAGACTGGAATTGAAACAGGGGGATTTTTGTTGTTTTGTTTTAAATACTCTGTAGGAACATGAGGAAATTCCTTAATCACTTCAAACCCCTCTCTGAGTTGAAGTGTGTAGTCTTTCTGGGATTACTTTAATAGAACTGGAACCAATCGAGGTACTGCAGTAATGTAACAGGAACAGCTACATGTGGTTTTAACAATAAGTGTTACTTGGAGGAGTTAGACAAGTTTCAGGTGTTTCAAAATCCTTTGAGTGTAATAATAATATTATGTTTGGTTATAAATTAAATACTTTCAGTGTATGTGCTACTTTAGGAGTTACATTTTTTTCACAGCCCAATTTTATAATGCAAAAAGTGGTGTTTTCTTAGGATGCTAATCATAAGTTCTAACTCTGATACTGTTCAATATTGCCTGTCTTCATCTACAAAGTTCACTTGGCCAATTTTTTTCTGACAAATTTTGCTTCTGAATTTTCTACACATATTTGTCATGCATTTGTCCACTTGAAAATATGGTTGGTTTTTTTTTTTTTTAAATCACCTCTTGATTCTCTGGAAATCAGCCTGTTTAGATCTAATATATAAATGAAAGTATGCACAGTGCTTGTTAACTTTTGTCATGATGCTGGGCATCCTTCATTTTTGGCCTCTTTTCACAAATTGGTATTAAAGCTATATTTGCAAGCCCATTCCTGTAAAAATGGACAAATGAAACTCTGCGCATCTTTCATACAGTGAAAATAAAATCATTTTTCTGCCTAGGTGGTATGTTTGCTGTCTCTTGGTAAGTAGCTGCTATATTAATGACTGCCAAAACAAACAAACATATGTGTCTGTTGTTTCTAATGGCAGGAGGCAGTTCTCCCCTTTCTTCCTGCACCCCTCCCTTGCAACCTGAACTCTGGTTTAAAACCATGTTAAGTGTAGCAATTTCTGTACTAAAACAGAGAGCTTTTAATTTGGAGGATAACATTCATTGTGTGCCATAGTGGCTAAAGAGAAGATTTGTCATGATCTCAGCGCAATTTAGGTATTTATTTGGTATGTGACCAAACCTTACATGTCCATAAGGTGTTTGTTTAGGCTTTAAAAATCATCCTCCTAAATGTATTGTTTACTCTGAAAAAACATTTCAAGCATATTGGGTGAGACCAAGCATGTCAGGTGAGGCTGGTTTGTAGATCTGCATTTGTCTGGCACATTATAGTTCTCATAACATGTTTCTAAAGCAAAACGCTGTAGGCATATTTGCCGACTTAATTGCTGTCTGATATATTGTTAAGTGCCATATAGCTTTTACAGAAAACAGACTGTGGATCTTTCTTAAGTAGTGGAATAATAAAACTACAAAGAATTTTTATAACTGTAGGTTAGAAATTGCCTTGAGGTTATTCAGTTTTCTCCCCCTTTTTCTTCCCCCTATATCTTATCTTTGTGACTTGTATTTCTATAAAATTTTGACTCCTTTTATTTGTACTTTTGAATATAGACATACATACAAATGCTTACTTCATTAAAAGCCCATGAAGTTTGCACTGTGTTCAAAACTAGGAAACCGGATGAAGAATGAAAGAACAAAATTCAGGTTTGGCAGTAATTTTATTTTAATGACAGTATTTATGTTTGCTCTTAGACTACTTTGTGAATTGCATGTTTTGATTTATGACTAAACCATTCAAACATGGTTTCCTACAGCAAGACACAAACGTACATAAACATAGAGATGCCTGAGAGAGGAAACTGCACCAAATGTAGTTAGAGTTATGAATATTTGTAGGCAACAGATGCAGTCTGAGTAACAAAATCAGTTTGGGGGGGAAATTGTGTTTACCTTTTGGTGGCAGCATATCTCCGGTATGAAGGAATCGCTTCAGTATGATATACATCACTGGTCTTTTTGTAACACCTTGCTAAAGACAAAGCAACAAAGACAGAGCCCTTCTGAGCAAGAAACGGTGGCAGAGACACATAGAGGTAAATGACACTTAAGTAGGGTTGAAGTGTAACTCGGAGGTCTAGTAAGGGACCACTGCTACCGGGCAGCAGAGCTGTAGTTGTTACTCTTGAGATAAGTTAGGAAGTCCTTGCAGAAAAGCAGGAGGTATCTCTTCTGTTAACAAGCAAAAGAGCCTAAAATGCAAGATGTCCCAGACACTGGAATAGGCATTTGTTTCCACAGGTAGCCACGATATTGCTGACTTGAGCACTGACTTTCTGAAGCTTTTTTTTTTTCTTTCATTCTCTGACTTTATTTGCCCTCTAAGTTGTCTTTGTAAAATGGACTCAGTGCTTGTATGTATTGTCTGGTACTGGTGATGCAGGAGTTATGTCCAAGTATTAAGTGCAAGGTGGAGTTGAACTTTCAGAAAGCCATTCTGCAGAAGTGCAAACACAGCCTATTTGCTACCAAACCCTCACAGATGGTTACACCTGCATAATCTATGCATGATGGTGTGCTCACTAGCTTGGTGTTGATCAATGATTGCCGCCCAGATCTGTGGGAACATCTCATGTTATGATTTAATCTGTGCACGAGTGAGGTAACCATCTTACAGAACACGTTTTATTTAGTAGATTGAGTGTTATATAAGATAAGAGTGTGGTCCAATTAAAAACCAAAGGTTGTCGTAAAATTGCTGTCTACTACATCATGGACATGGAGGATGGTTGCGACTTCTACTTTTTACAGCTCTAGCTTACTAAATAAGCCAAGTTTGACACCCCTACCATTTTAAAAAATGAGATTTAAATAGTTAAAAGTCTATGTTTCCTTACAACAACAAGCTTTTTAAATTTTTTACTAAACTTCATTCAATTCGTACCTTAGTTGAAAGCCCTGGTTTGAGAGGACTTGCTACTTTGAATGAGAGAGGAAACTCATTAGAGGAGTAGTACTAGAGCAATGATGAAGAGTGAAAACAGTGGCACCCTATGTATATCATGCTATAGCAGAAAAGAGAGATTTTTCTTGTATCAGAAATTATGTGGCACATAAGCTATGTTAGCCTGCCCTTATAGGGGAAAAATATCCTTAAACTTTATGCCTCAGTGAAAAAATTGTATAACGGTGGTTTGAGTTTACTTTGTCTAGAAGTATTTCAGAAGTAAAGGCAGACCTGCATGTGGAAGTAATGTAGTTCTGGAGCAGTAAGCCAAACAGTAAAGGTAAAATGGTGGCTGTAGAGTATCTTGAGATACAGACCAGGTATCTGTTTGGGCCAAGCTACAGGCAATCTTTGTCAAGATTGAGCATTCAGCAGCTCTTGCTTGGAGCAAACTAAACTTTGTTTTAGTTCATGCCAACTTGCTTCAGCCTTAGACATGGAATAAGCAGGCAGAGATCTGAAAATCCAAGAGGCACATTAACTAGGTCCTTTTCCCCTACACCTTTCCCTGCAGCTTTTGCATGAAGTTTGCAGGAGGTTCTGTAACAGTTTGGTTTGACTGGAGCATAATCATTGCAATGTTCTCAGGACAATGCAAGCTCCTTTTCATGGACCAGCAACACTAGTGGAACAATGGAGAAGCTGTTAAGATGGAGCTGAAGATGGGGACTAGTTTTCATAAGGAAAATAGGAAGTCTTTTTCCCCACATAAAAATTGTTCTGTGGTGATGTTCGGGGGGTGGGGGGGTGGGGGTGGGTGGTGGTGGTGGGGGGTGGAATAAACTAAAAGTTATCCAAGATCTGACTTTCATACTTGCCTACACTTCTCTGAAGATGTGAGTTTTGATTAGAAAATTCAGCAATATGACTGTTAAGCATTGCAATTTGGATGTTTCATATCCTCATTCTTTTACATGTAGGCATGACCAATAGCTGGAATAAGTCTCTTAAAATGTAAGTCATCCCTTCCTACAGAACTGATCACAATAAATGCCTTCCCTTTGAAGAAACTGATGGTCTGATAGCACCAGGCAAGAACTTCCATGAAGCAATACAATGACATTTTCAATATCTATGTTAGAGTTGGCATATATATGTATAATTTTTCTCCCTGAATTAATAATTATTTTTTTTTGGTGGGGGGGGGTGGTATGAGGAGGCAGATAAAGTATGAGATTTTTCACTGAAAATTCAATTTGAAAGTTATTCCCCTTTTCCTCCAACCACAAACCCAAGGAAAACTTTCCTTAAGGTCTGGATTTGTTCTGGTTAAGACTTACTGAGGTTTCCTTTGAATTTGCTGTAGTATAAAAGTGTAAAGACTTTGTGAAAGGCTATCCAATTCCATTGTATGCTTGCTTTGCATAGGTTTATCAGAGTAGTGCAAGGTTTCCACTTGTGCTTTTCTTGTGGAGAATTAGTCCTGGAGTTCCCACTGGGAACTGAATAGCAATTAATAGCAACTGTGACTCCTGGCTCAGGTACGTGGAAGATGCTGTAGTTACACTGGAAAAGCATCCTCAGGAAGTGCAGAGTCTTCTCGAAGGAATTGTGAAAATTCTGTCGACCTTGAGTAGATGATGGAGATCATCATGTTTAGATACTTTGGTGGTTGGTAGTTGATGTATCTCGGAATTCTTCATAAAGTAATAAAGTATGCTAGGTGCTAAAGAGGAATACGAGCCATAAAAGGATGTTATTCATGAGGGTCACTTATTTTAGGGCTATCTTGAAGTACGTAAGTGGTAGAATGGCATGGAGAGAAAATGCAAAAGCAGAGTTGGAAGTTAAAGGAAAAGAAGGTGAAATAAAGCAGAGATGGAGCTACAGGAGACAGGCACTGTAGCATGTTGAAAGACAGGAAAAGCAGAAGAGCCTCATTATTTTAGCAATGATAGTAAAAGAAAAAAGTGAAGTAGAAAAGCATGAAAGGAAAGACTGCATACAGGAAAGGTGAGAAAGCACTAAAATATGTGAAAAGGATTCAGTGAGATAGAATATATTCCTGAAGAAGCAACTGAATGGTTTGAGAATGAATCAATATTTTTCCTTAAAATTCTGCTGAGATTAATTTTGGCTAAAAATGTAGCAATTACTTTTTGCAAGGGAGGAGGTAACAGATGGACCCAGAGAGAGGGTCTTGACTTTCATGTCCATAGACCATCTTTTTTTTTTATATTATTTTTGTTTGTTGAAGACATTAAAAAATACCTCTGGCAGCTTTTCCATTTCCTTTGGCTTTCATGTCTAAAGAAATATTCAGACTGGGAGAAGGGATGGGAAACTGAGCCAGGTGGCAAGACTATTCATCACCTAGTCAGTGGTGGAAAATATTGAATGATCAAATGAGAGTGTCTTAAAATAACATGAACACAGAGACAGAAAAAAAGACCAAGGGAAGGAATTTGTGTTAAAAGAAAACTTGCAGTTTCCCTGTCCAGTCCTAATAAAAGACTACAACTTTCAATGTAAAGCAGTATATGTGTCATCCACAGCTATAATTTTTTTATTATTATTACTTTTTAGAGTAATTAGAAAGTTATAAAGGAATACTTTTATCTGAAAGGCATTCAATTTGAATACTTATATGGAAAACACCTCTTGTATATGTATGTATGTGAGTATGCCTGTATGCTACAGGTCAGTGCCTCTAGATTTGATTCTAAAGAAGAAAATAATTTTGCCCATTTTTGTAAATAAAAATAATTTCTGTAAGTTACTGAATAAGCTGTGAGGTGTTTTGGTAGCTCTGTCGACTTCAGGATGTAAGCCAAAACAACAGGAGAAAAAATTCTCTTTGAAGTAAAGAAGCTTCAGATCTTGAACTGAAACTGTAAGTGACATATTGGCTACGAATCTTCATCAGTCTTGCACGATTAAGGGGGCCATGGTTCATTTTCTTATAACCCCTTGCCTAGCCCTTATTTCTCACAATCTGGAAAAGGTCAGGTAGTAGGAAATCCTACCTCTACACTTGCTTTCTTTGTCTACTTTGTATTCATGAACTGAAGAACAATGTCTGCTAACAATGACTATAGTGTTTTAAAACCATTATGGGGTTTTAGGGAATGTTCCAAATGTATCTGCTGGGAGCCTCTAATATTTTGCTGGCAGTTGATATGTTTAATTATTTGTACTGTATTTGGCTAAAATTAAAGGGTTAGATACCATGAATTTTTAGTCATTTCCCAAAGCAGGATCCCTTTCTTAGTACCCAGCCACCTTAGTCACAATCGTGCGGGAGATGGAAGCTATGTACCAGCACTACTTAAAAATCAATTAATTGCTTACCTAAGTATTCCTACAAAAATAAAACTTCTAATGACTTTAACTAATATTTATATGTTGGTAAACTAACATTGGCCACAGCAAATGTTGCGAGACTCCAAGTAGTTATCTTAAAGACTGGAGCTATGTTGGACACATTCTGTCATAGATGAGAGAGGGGTTTAAGATATAAGCTCGTCAATTTAGAGAAGGCACAGCCCAGAAAATGCTGTTGTTAACACATACATGCTACTTAAATCCTGTATTAATTAGGTCCAGGCTTAGTGGGAGCTTAAGACTTTAATTTGTTGTTTAGAGGCTTAAATGCAAAATATTGTAATTGATTGGCAAGCGTAGAAATGTGTGAGAAGAAATGAAGAGCTTCAAAGTCTTGAAAGAAATGAAAAGGAAGTATTTTGAATCATAGATTTGGGTTGATAATTCTATCTAAAGCAAAAACCTGATTCATTTCCCCTTCTTTTTTCTTTTTTAAAGAAAAGAGACACTTTGACCAAACTGTATTGCCAAAATATTTGGAAGATTTCTCCCTCCATTCCACCCCCCTGTCCAAATTGTGAATGGAAATGGAGATTAAGCTGTAAAAGCTTTAAAGATAACTTAAAAGAACTTCTGTTCTCTGGCCAGTTTTCAAAATAAATAACGCCTCATTTTTAACATCACTGTCTAACAGTTTGTCAAACACATGCAGAAATAATGTCATATTAGCATTTATCAATTGTACAGATGCCATTCATCAGCCAACACTATTTGCAAATGAGTAAGTATAATGGACTTTTAAAATCTAAGCTGCATAAATTAAAAACATATTTCTTTTACGTAGTAGATGCTATGTTTGGAAACTTGTTTTCTGTGCACCTGATCTCTTGGGAACACAAACTGTCCTAGTCAGGGTTGTTCATAGCTGCCCTGCTTGGTGATGGGGTTCTTGGGCGCTGCTGTAGTACAAAGAACAAGGATGTACTGGAAGTATTTTGACAAACACTTAAATAGAGGGGTAAACTGTTTTTAGAGACATTGGTTCCAATGTAAAAATGTCTGTGTGCCCATTGGGAGGCAAAGAGATTAGGAACTGACTTAATTCGAACATGCTTGACTGGTTTTAAGTTCCAGTGCTGCATATACGTTCTGAATGTGGACTTTAACAGTTGTAACTGGGCTTGAATTCAAATGATTTAGTTGATTTAATTGTTTTATGCCAAATAGCTCTTAGAAATCTCTCTGCTTGAGTGCAAGGTTAGTGGACTTTACTGTTTAGCTGCCTGAGGGTCTTTCTCAGAAAATTCTCAGATTTGTATCCCAAATGTATTTTTGAATTATATGCCGTGCTTAATGAAAAGCAGAGAGTTGATTGGAACAAGCAATATAGGAAATTTAGTTTTCTGCGTACATGAGGGAGAGATTTATAGTTCCTGTAGTATATTTTGTGTCTTTGTGGAGTGGAAGACAGCACCTTGCAGCATTAGAAAGTGGGCATGAAAGAACCTTTTAGGTGATGAAGGAAAAAACAAAGAACTTTCTTGTCCCAAACTTTGTGGGTTTGGATCCCAGCGCAGTTGTATTTATTAGTGGGAAATGGTTTAAAACAGACAGTCATTTTCATCATAACTAGTTATGCATAGCAATATATTATATATAAATGCATTGTTTAGAACCAATAGAGTGAGTTTTAATTTGTGGTCCAGTTAATACTATACTGAATATGATCTTCTGGAAATAAAATACCCTGATTCTGCCAATTACATACTAATGAACCATCTCTGTACCTCCTTTATTTACAGCTGACATCTTGAGTTAATTTAGACAGAAACTTCATAGACTGAGGTTCCCGCTAGCTATGTACAAGTGACATATAGTGCAACAGCAAAAAATTGGCATACCAGAATACAAATACCTTATGGTTAGTGTTATAGATTAATCCATTGATATTCCAACATGTAAACTTTGCTTTTCATTTTTATCTGAATTTTATCCCCTAAAAATTATGAAAATTATGAATTTAACAGTGTTCACTTAAAAACCTCTCTCTGTAAAAATCTGCAGGGCCCACTAGGACTGCCCTGGCAGTTTCAGTCCACAAGCTGCAATCTTTACCAATTCCTGTAATGTAGCAATGACAGAAAAGTAGACAAGTTGACATGTAGGCACAGCTCCTCAGAGGTGTGAAAAATCCAGCAGACTTATTTTGTATCTTTTTTTTTTGTCTGTGTTTCTAAGGAGAAAAAAATCAGTAATTGATTCTAAACGTAATCAGTAATGGATTCTAAAATGCAACAGTCTTGATAGAATTGCCTCTATGTACACTTTATGACTACCTAAACAAAGGTTGGAGGCTGAGGGTAAATCCAATAAATGCAAGTTAAACGCTACTGTCTGACCCTTGTTTGAACTGCAGGCTCAGATCCATCACAATGTAATTGGTTTATCCTCTTGTGTCTAAGATGCTCTGTAGTAAACAGAGTATTTCTATGTCCTGGAGAGCTTAGATTAGAAGTGAAAACTTTTCTGAGTCTGGTAGATTTGATTAATACAGGCTAAACAACGTGTGTGGCTAAAGATGCTCTGTTAGTATTTTGGAAAGTCACATTATTTCCATATGTAAAACAAACCCTTGTTTGAACTACAGGGTCAGAGCAATCACAGGGTAATTGGTTTATCCTCTTATGTCTAAGATGCTGTGTAGTAAACAGAGTACTCTTATGTCCTGGAAAGTTTAGGCCTGGCCACTGCTATTTTTGGTTGCTGTTCAGTAATTCTTGTAACGAGAAACAGGGAATATTCATTCCCTGATAACATTGAAAATGGGAGTAATATTATACACCTTCATGAAAACTTTCTCAGGCTGGAAAAGAGTCCAAGTATTTCTGGTAGGTAAGATGTTCTGTGTAATTGGTCATCCCAGGTAGCCCTCCTCCGTACTTTTGTTAGCTCTACTAGATCTTTTCTGGAAAGGAAGAATTAAAATTATGTTTTTTATGGTGTAATTGCAAAATACAATCATTCTAGTGTTATGATAATGCAATAGCAAGTAAGATATCTAAGTTGAATCTATTAATTTTTCGTATCAGGATATGACTTAAAAAAACCACATTTCAGTAGTTCAGAGTACTGAACCTAAGTTTCAGTGAAACCCCTTGCTTAACATTTTAGCATGAAGCATGGATCCTGTGTCTGAAAACTTTTGTGGGGTGAGGTGCTGACAAAAGGGTGAATTGTTAAGTAATCTGTGCCTCAGATTAACTCTTCTCCCCCTGCTTCCCCAACTCCCAGAAATAGTTCAAGCGCAACGTGACTATTTTTTCTAGGATGCCTGCACACCTGAGGCTAGGCTTGGGAACCTGTCTATGTAAATATTTGTACAATATGTTCTGGGAATCCAGTCTTGTTGACATATTTAATACATAAGAAAACCCAATAAACTTGGGGGGGAGCCCACCTGCAATAAAGTCTTTCTCACTGTGATTTTTTTATTATTTTTTTTAATTTTTTTAAATTAATAAGATTCTTACAGAATTTGCAAATAACGTTGAAATATATCATTAGGCCTTCTATCAGTAAATTCGTCTTAATGCAAAGGAAAATGAGAAAGTGATGTATTTCTTATCTAGGCGTAGGCAGCACTTGAGACAGCATGAAAGAGTTACCATTTTGTCTTTAGCAAAGCAGATTTTTATGTATGCGCTGGTGATCTTAGTTTTGTCATCCCTTCTCAAATTAGCTTTAACTATTCATTACTCTTCTCGCCTATGCACTACACTGGGGGAGGAGAACAGCCTAATAATTCTTCATATGAATCCTGTAGGTGATCATACAGGAGTTGGTCTTTGTCCAGCTGCTCTAGGAGCAGGGGAAGCGGTATAGACAACTCGCAAATCCATAGCACAGTCTGTCACTACAGAGCTTCCTTGGTTCAACTTACACTTTCTAGGTTTCCTTTATGGTTATCTTATGTTGTACTCATCTTAACATTGTACCATTTGTCTCATCTTCAAAGACTATTGAGTGTTGGAAAAGTGAACAGTGAGGATCTTATTCGAGTATATAGTTTGTATGAAGAGAAGGATGTAACTGTGTGATGCTTTCACAGTTATGTTGTTGCCATTGATTCTACAAACTTTCCTCCACGTAACAGAATTCAGTTTTTTTCTCCCAAATTCAGAAAAGAACTGCATTTTCTGAAATCAGTCTGAGTTGTAATTAGAAGGTGACAAGCAGACCAGTTTTCTGCTAGGCAGTGGTGTGCTGAGGGGCAATTGTGTTTCCGTTGAAGCTGAAGTGTATTCAGTTAACACTTCCAAATAAGGAGGACTAATATAACTTTGTAGTTTGACTTTCTGTCAAAAATATTTATCATATTTAGATTCTAAAGTTTTTGTCCTGCAAAATTAACTTCTGTCCCCTTCTCCTTGCTCCATTTAAGACAATGAATATCTCATATTGTCAGGGTTGGATATCCCTCACACTCCTCTTGACACAAATAATGCATGCACATCATGTGATAGAGATGGTGGAGAGCTAAGCAGCATTTTTTTTCTGTTCTGCAATTCTCTGCAGCCCTGGTTATGCTCTGTTTTGAAATGAATGAAACTTTGCAAAGGACTAATGGACCTCGTTTAGCTTTCTAGAAAGCTACTGGGTGTATCTGAAGTTGGTTAACTGGGCTCTCCCTTTATTTGGTTAATAGGCAACTCTAGAGAACGGTTCATCTAATAAAATGATGATTGTTTAAGACAGGAAAAGTTCACATCTTTGAGAGGCTCTTATTTATTATTACCCAGATTCAATAATTCTGCTTTGTATGTTGATATCCAGGTCTGTTGGCAGAAATGAGCTATTAAGAAATTATCTAATGCAGAGTATACTTAAATCAGAGTACTATCACACATCCATTTTGCTATTTGATGATAGGAAACATGACAGTACTTGCTTCTCACAAATCTGTATATAAGATTTGTATAATTTATCTAAAATCTTTGCCCTCGGAGAGATGCAATAGCTTCACTGTAATAGCTGCAGAAAATTCCCTCAGTGTTATCATGTATGCTCTATGACTACAATGTATGTGTACGATTACAATGCATTTTAAGAAACTTTACTCCTGGAAACTTTTCAAAGTGATTCCAAATAGATTCCTTGTAAACCAAGCTCACAGAGATTAAAATCAATTTTCGTATGTAGACAGTAACCTCTTCTTTTGACCAAGGGACTTAATTGCTTTCTGTTACCTAAATTTGGAAAATAGGTAAGGCTATTGGACTGTATCCATAAAGAAATGACACATGTACTGCAAGCTTACACTAAGATGCTGTGATTTTTATTTTTTTTTAATATTTGCAGATATCCTGTTTTCCTCATGGTTTACAAAGAAAACTCAGTATCGAGGGAACTGAAGACTGGGATGTGCTGGGCTAATACAAATTTAACTGAAGCCAAGAATGCCCCTGGTTTGGCTCTGAAAGGAGTACTAAGCAGCCAAGGACATTTGGAAGGCCAAATCCTAACCAGCACGGTGAGCTTCCTATATTGTACTGAATACAGCAATGTTTATATATGTGAATTTTATTCTGCCTATCCTGTCTTTATATTGTGTTTTAACAGAGGATAGTCTGCTTTTGAAGTACCAGAGCAGGTTGACAGTAGCTTAATAAGTGATACAAACTATATATTCTGCTTTTCTAGAAACAGCTTTAATTTCTTGTCGTTAGGTCCCTGCTTCTTAGCCTGAATTGACTGTATGGCTCTAGTTTGCCCTGGTCAGGATGTGGGAAAAGCTAAATCCAACAATATAGACTGACCTAAAAACATTACACTGGCACTGAGAGAGAGTCAATAAGTAACTTATTTTGTGACATAAGTAGAAACCAGGGTGGCGTTAAAAAAATAAAAATAAATTGAGACAATTGTTTATCTGCTTTTGTAATAACACAGCAGACCTGGATTTCTTCAGAGGATTATTATTCACTCATGATACTGTGCTTCAGTAGTATCTCTCAACAGACTCTTCCTCTAAAACTCTTTTGACAGAAAACGTCTGGCTAAATATTTGTGTTAAAACAGCCTCTGACTTCTTAAAGTTATATTCTGTAAGATGCTAGACTTAAACTCCCTATCACTTTGGGAATTGTTTAAATATCTAGAGTGGAATAAAATGCTTTAGTCTGAATGAAATATAAGATCCCCCAAGTGGTATCATTCTTTAATTTAGCTGATGTTGCCTGCTTTCATGAATGTACAAACATTCATGTGGAAATGGGTGTTTAGCTTATTCGTAGATATCCCTGTTTTATGCTTTCACCAAACTACTTATCCCGTCTAATTTAAATTATTTCTGTCTTGTTTTCTAGAATATCCATCTGCTCTTACTAATTTAAATCCTTTGGTGTTTCTCTTCCCCATTTTTCTCTCTTCTTGCTTATTGTTATGCCTGAATTAAAAACATCTGGATTAAAAATGTTGAGGTTTTGATAACAAATCTGTCTCTCATTTCTTTTTCTTGTAAAATGCCACAGCATCCTTTCTATATTTGGCATCCAAGAAAAGTTGAGATGTGTTGAAAGTTTTCACTAGAAACTATTTTTTATAGAAAATCACTGTTCTGATAAAGATTTATTTTTTTTATATGAAGTTTTTACTTCTTTTGGACAGTTAGCTTGTCATTACACCCCCAAAAGGGGAAGAAAACTGGATTTTGTGGAGTTTCAACATCTGAGATTGGGAAAAAAGAAAATTTACATGTATCTTTAATGATTAAAATTGTAATTACCATACTGCTCTACTTGCATGTGTTTTGCCAGCAAATCCTGAAGGACCAAATGCACACACAAAAAAAGATGAGGGGTGTGTACAGTAGGTGAAAAAACAACTATGCAGTTGCACTAATGCAGATAACAGGCATTAGCAAACCATTCATGCAAACCATGCAGCAAAAGTCTATAGAGAAATTTTGCATGTTATTACGTACTAGGAAGAAAATTCCGTGCTACCAAAACAAGGTATGACTGAAGGAAAGCGAAGGCAAGCACAGCAGTCTAGCCAAGGATCTCCCCGTTTGTTTTTCATTTCTTGCCAACCTAACTATGTTGCGACCTGCCCAGAAACAAGGACAAAGAGTGTAGACTTGGGAATGAGCCTGTTATTATACGTCCAGTGTTACCACTTGAAAATGGATTATGCAGATGAGTAACCTCAAGCTCTTGACACAATTTGCAACAGTAAGATTGGAAATTCAAGTTAGTGCAAATGCTCTTCAAGCTGGAACAGTTGCTGTTGCAAAAATGAAATGCGTTAAACCAGGTATGAATGGCAGACAGTTTGCACGTTTTTTGTTGAATATCACGTGCTTGAATCAAAGGGAAATTGTTTTACAGAAGTTGCTTTATTACTGGTTTAGGCAGAGCCACTTAAGAATAATGCTTAGTGATTCTGAAAATCCAATTATCAACGCAGGGTTCTGTGTCTTCACAAGTTTCCTCTAATTCTAATGTTAGACTGGAAGGCAACTGCAGAACTGATTTTCTTGCACATTTGGGACTGTTTAACTGTAGCCTGAACTTTTACAAATCAGACATGGTGTGTAATTAGAGTATTCGTTGTAGAATGAAGGAATTCTGAGCACTGATGTTGATTCATGAACAATAACAAAAATACTACGATCAGGAGGAGTATCAGTTCATACCACATTCATTCCTTTGAGTTCATACTGAACCTCCTGTGGAACTGCAGAACCAAAAACTGTGGCTCTGCCAAGGAGTGACTGCTTGAATTTCCACTGGAAATTCCAGTGAGCATTAGCACTTAATTACCGTACTGTACCTTAAAGGCAGGAATTAAGTGATGTGCAGCATAGCTGTGGCCCTCTACTACTTTCTACATGTCTTAATGTGTCACACTACAACTGAAGTCAGAAGAGCTCCTTTGCTGATAACCTGTGCTTGGCAGGATCTGCAGGTACATACTAAATAACTGACTCCCAATTATACAACATAAATTGCCCCTGTTTTCTCAAGAGGATAATTGCATATTAATACAGGCTCATTAATAATTATTGTAGGTACTGAAAAACAACCTAATTTCCTTTCCTTGTTTATAAAGCTAGACTAACCTATTTTTGGAAGTATCCTACATACACGGAAGCTTATTCTGCCTTCAGATTTCTTAAATGACATTGTAATTCTCATAGACAAAATGCAAAAAAAGGGTCTGTCTTGCTTAAAACTTCAATCTAGTTCTTGAGCTCTGACGTCATAGGATACGGGGTCAACTCTGCAGATTTTGGCACTCGGCATGGTGCTGTGTAGTTGAGCATTTGGGTCCTCAGTGAGATCATCTCTGGATTAGGTTTTGCTCACATTAAAGTCAGCTGGGCAAATAGTTTCTGCCATTTGACTTCTCACAGGCAGAGTTGTACTGCTTTCAATTAGCTCTCTCCCCTGCTTCTCCACCCACTCCGAGCCTCCTGGAGACCAGGAATGGTGTAGTGAGCAACAGGAATTTTCAAATAGCGTGGTGTCAAATTGATTCCAGGTTCTGCAGCCATGTTGCAAACTAATTTTTGCCATGACCTTTTATTTTAAAATAGCTGGTATATTTATTTTTTTGTATCTTTGCCACTTCCATCTTTTAAAAGAAAAGCTTGTGGGCAATTTACTGGTTGTGTAGAAGGATGAGGAAAGAACATGTTGGGTTTTTTTAACACTGGAAAATTGCTTGCTTTCATAATGTAATAGGAAGTAAGCTTGAGATGAAAAATTGAGGTGCTTGTTTCCAGATCTAAAGCTATATTGTTTAAAGGGTTGTCTGTGTAGGCAGCTCATGTAATTACTTTGAGCAGGAACTGTACAGATTATCATCCTGTAATATTCAGTGATAAGATATTCAAGTTACATATTTTGCAGTGTGTGCTTATGCTTGTGTCTATAGTATAGATGCATGTGAAGTAAGTGCTAGAGAACTGAAGTAATAGGTCCCCACTGTGAGATTTTATGCAATGTATACTTAACACATGTAAATGCTTTGTCTGACAGTCATAGCAATCACCATGGAATAACATGGAAGGAGTAGAAAACACTTTTGTGGTAACTGCAGCCCACAGCGGTTTGGTGAAAAGTCCTAGTACAAAATTGTTTCACGTCAGAAAATTCTGTATCATCAGAAATTCCTGAAATGTCAGCAAGGGTGTAGCCCTTAAAAATCCTTGAATACTCCAGGTTGTTTTTTTTTCCCTTGTTTTCCTTTGTATCTTTTTGTCTCCTTTAATCAGGTATATGAGCAACTGAGTGTATAAATATTGTGCAGTCTTGTGTACTCATGGGGAATGACTCTTACTCATTGGTGTACTTACTTTTTTTTTTTCCAGAGCAGTTAACTTCTTTCAGAAGTAAAGTTTTCAGTGTAGAACTGGCACTGTAAACATCCTGTCAAAGGGCTACCTTGCACAGAACTTGATCAGTCCTTTGTATGTGAGCAAACACGTACAGCGTGTTCAGTTTTCTGATTGCATAGAAGAGCCCCAGGGAGCTGAATGCTTAGCTTCCTTGTGGAAAAAAAAAAACCAAAAAANAAAAAAACAAATAAACCAAAAAACCCAACAACAAAAAAAAAAACCCCTGGAAAAATATATGCAGAAAATAGACAGGAGGTGCTTGATTTTTTTAAAAATTTTTTTTCCAAAACTGTGGCTAAGAAAGGTAAAAAGTCCACCTTGGTTTTTTTTCCAACTGAAAGCAATAAGAACTTACAAAAATATCTGTTAGTCATCTCAAAATATTTAGAGAGCGCTTTTGCCTTTCAGGGAACTCCACGCGCCACAGGTTAACTACAGCCTTTGGAGCTGAGGGTTGGAGTTGGCCAAGTCAACCTGCAGAGAGTGCGGAGCAGGAAGGGGCTGGGGGACAGTGGGGTGTCGAGCCGGTGGGCTCTGTGCTCTGCAGCCTGCCCGGTGGGTGTCCCTCTTCTCAGCTGGCTTGGTGCTTGACTCGGGAGGGGTAGGACCTGAAGGGGAAAAGGGAGGAAGAAGAGCTTTCTCTCTGCTTTTATCTTTCCGTGTGGTTCTGCACTCAGGTGAAGATGTCTTCCCCTGAATACTCGGCTATTTCAGCAGTCAAGCACATGCTATTTTAAAATCTAAAGCCAAAAAGCGTATAAACTGTCTTTTTTTTAATGGTGTCTTAGCTTTCATGTAATCAAGTATAATTCAAGTTCAACCATCTTTTTCACTATGGGTTTGTCACACTATTAGCCTTCCTTTGTTACCATTTCTTATAATGGGACTAACCAAACATGGTTTTGCAGAGGGGGGGGGATGCTTTTATGCTTTCTGGCTCCATTTGAACTGCATACTGCGGAACAGTAAAACCAGAACAGTTAAGCTCTGTTTTGATGGTGTAAGTCAACATCTGTTATCATAGGAACATATGGTTTTGTGACTTGTATTTTTTTTAATTACAAAAGAGAAACTCTCATGTCCTTTCAGATGTTAAGTGACACACAGCACCTTTTTTCTTTTCTTCTTTCTTACAGTGCTATAATTTAAAATGAATATATTTTACTTTTGTTTGTGCTAAGTGGAAATTAAAAACTGACACGCCCTTATTCTGACTATGCTTTTACTGTCAATTGTAACCACTTAAAGCAGTAGTCTAGTAAATAATGTTGTCTGCCAAGGAGTTCTTAGGTGGAGTTTTCTGAACCACTCCCCAACACTCTGAAGAACTCCTTAAACTTCTGGTGTCTGTTGCTGACAGTTAAAACAAGAAGAATTTGCCCTCACGTTCTTGCTGTGTAGCTCTTGGGATTGCAATACTAAACTTTTTAAAGGTCTAATTTGGCAAGCCTGAGCTTGGAGGCATCCTTTCAGATACTGGTCGTCTTAATGAGCTGTGGAGGAAGAAAATAAGCATTATGCTTATATTCTAATATATTTACTTATGTGTGTGTATAAAATATATATTGCATATATGTATCTATTATATATAAGCATTCAGAGGTATTGTCTCCTCTAACCTAGGACTAGTGTTTATATGACTTTTGTTTCCATGTGTATTAATGATGCCTCAAAAATGGTAGAGCTAAAATCAATAATTGGTTATTTTGAAAGTGGTTGTTCTCTGAAAATTCCTGTACCATGTCAGATGTAGTTGTGGTGGAGAGAGCGCAGAATGGAGTAAGACACTGAAAAATGTTTGATATGTGAAATTATTGTAGTGCTTAAGGAATCATATAGTTTTATAATGGTATGTGTATCGTGTGTACGCAGAGAACAAACCTCAAATAGAGGACAGCTGTAACTACCACAAAGTACAGCAAAGGTTTAACATCCATGCAAACCTCAAACTGAAACAAACCATTGAGACTACAAATGAGTATTATTCACCTATGCCACTTCTGACTAGCCACTTACTGGTAAAATTGAGCAACTTCAGCCAAACTGTATAGAATATTCCAGAATTTTACTATAGGAGGCAGATATAAAAAGCTTCCTCCCCCCAAGGTTCCTGAATAATAAGATGGCCTATGAAATACTCTGCAAATTTGAACCAGTTGCTACAAGATTATAAAAGCCCTAAGGCAGAGACCAAAATTTAAGTGAGCACTTTTTTACTCTTGTGTGAATCCAGCTTGATTCACTTGAACCCAGTATTTAACTGCTAACTGCCTCATCTGGAAAAGGATATCAGGTTCTGTGTATCCTGTGATAGCTCATCCATCATCAGCATAAAGAGATTTAACAAGACAGGGAAAAAACCCTCATATTTGACTAGTACGTATGTATGCATGCAAAGAATGGGAGGAGGAAGTTTTGAACAAGATTCTCGTTCCATTAGCCAAAAAAGACACTGCTGCCCCTTATAAAAATAGTTAATGTTTTTGAAATTTCTGCATTGCATATATTGCATAGTAACCAATAGAACCTACCATTTGCCATAGTGTTTAGTCTGTTCCAAACATCAATCCTCCTCCTTGGGGGAGCACAATTATGTGAATTGCCCTGAAAATTGTAAGTAACTTTAAAGTTACTGGTTTAGGGCCTTTGTTCAGGAAGAGTGATGGGTCTGTGAATGACAGACAGTGGTGCAGAAGGCCAATGAAATATTCTTTGTTGTAATCTTTTGTTCACCTATTGATAATCCTAAATCATGGAAAACAGAATGCAACGGCTGATAGCTAGAAAATACAAACTGCTGCACATACGAGCTGAATTGCAAAGACAAGACAAAGGCATACTTCTCTAAACTGTGGAAAATCTTATAATGGGAGAAGACATGTTTGCCTAACTGAGACTATCCCATTTCAGCTGATAGGTTTATATCAGCTAAAATGTCACGCATCCGTTCCAAAGTTAGCAAAGATCCAACATCTTCCTTCTGCCTTTCCCAAAATTACTGTGACTGATGTATATTATTGCTCCAAAGTTTTAAGTCATGTCTCGTGATTGAATTGCATGATAAAGAGTATTCCCATTGATTAATAATTGGTCTGATTGTCTAACCTGTACTCACCTTGGTAGTCCCTCAGAGGAATTGGCTTCAGGAGAATGACTCAAATGTGAAATGAGTGTTCGAAGGTTGACCCTTGTTTTACCAAATGTAATCTTTATTGCAGCCTGTGGGAATTTAAAACATTGAATAAACCTGAATCTCCTTAAGGTTTTGTAGTGACATTATATTCTGGGATGGGGAAAAAAGGGTTCTTTGGGTTTTGCTAAATAATCCAGTTTTACACACTGGCTGCAAATCAGGGTGTGGTATGAAGATAACTTGATTTTACAAGCGAGAAAAAACTAGTCTGTGCTGAGTTAATTTCCTTAACTAATCTGAAATTGTAACAGAGGATTAAAAATAATTATGCTATAGTTCAACTCAAACATTTTGGGGAGATATGCCAAGTTCTGTAGGGCATCTGATTTCCTTTAGCTAGTCCTTCCGTTGTTTATGCATGTTGCTGTTTGATTTGCAAAGCCACAGATAAATATGGCTGGAGACGCTGGGCTTCCTTTGTCTTTTTAAGGTGTTTCAGTTAGTTGCACTGCAGAGGAGGTGACCTGCTGCTTATGTGTCTGAAAAATGATATGCTGTTTGGGGTCTGCCCCTCAAAGAAAATGTATGATAGTTTAGGGTGAGGGTAAATAAGACAGAAATATATCAACACAGAGATAAGGGAAAGCAGATGTAGAAACAGCAGCACTCAATTCTGAATTTACAAGCTGTTCATTACTGATGTACAGACAACTGTCATTGCTGTGAAAGTACCCCAGTGGGTTGAGCAGCATGGGCAGAGAGTTTTGAGTTGGTCTGGGAGCACGTGGAATAAATCATGCTTTTTCTACATCTCCTTGGCACCCATGACTGGGACTCCTTGCGGTCAGAGGATCGCTGGTGTTGCAGGTATCTCCATAAATAAAGCATGTTTACTAATCGTGAAGAAGCGGTATGCACCGATAAGGAATTACCTGCCTGCTGTTTCTGTGTAGTGTGTGCTCAGAATTGTTTCATGGGAACACAGCAGGATAACACGTGCTTTACCTCCTCTGGCTACGTGCTCCTATTTTGATGTGCTGTGCGGTCACTAAAGTAACAAAACTCGANCGCTCCTATTTTGATGTGCTATGCTGTCCTGTGCGGTCACTAAAGTAACAAAACTCGAAGTACATAGAAGTTCTAGAAAGACAAAGCTAGAAGCGTTGTCAAGTCCAGTTGTTTACTCTCACAAACACAGTTTATAGTACACAAACTGATACAGCTCCAGCTTGAAAAGCAATAAACTTCTCCAGACGGTTTTTGGAAAGGTGTCTTAAGAAAGACAAATTCTTCTCATTAGAAACTGACTTCTAACTTCTAGTCTGAGCCTACGTATGGCTAGTCTTCATCCATTTGCTCTTGTGCCGTTGTTTTCCTTGACCTTAGACAACTTTTTTCCTTCCTGGATTGTCCCTTTCCCTACAATGAATTTGTAGGTAGTAATCCAATCCCTTCCAAGCCTCTTGTATGAAATTCTATTGCTTCTTGGAGGATCATCAAACCTTTCTCTATAATAATACAATTCTGAAGCAATGTCTTGAATATGACTGGCCATTATTTTGTGTATTTAGCTACCTAAGAGTCTCATGAATGTCTTGTAAACTGACAATTCTGAAACATTAATATCCTTGTTCTTCTTGGGACTGTGATATTGATGCTCATAGACACCCTGTCATAAACACTTTCTAATCCTGCCAACTAATGAGACAGCACCAGATGTTTTTAGATCCAGGTGTGTATCTGTAACTCCACCTCGAATTCTGAGCTCTTGGGGTTGATCTATCTACTCCTGTTATGTGACAACCAGTTACTTCTCTAGGTGGCCTCCACCTCCTATATACTATCAATGTCTTCTAATTTTGCATCAGCAGCATATTTTGTTGGCACTTCCCCAGTCTTTGGGATGGGGACCTTAGAAAATTTGAGAGATCAAGGAACTCCACCAGTGATACCCTTCATTACTTCTTGTGTCCACCTATTTTCCTCTCATCTTAGCCTTGTTCTGAAGCTTGCCTATTGTGAAGGTGTTTAGCAATTCAAATAACTTCTGCCCTTCTCCAAGTACAAGTATTGCATTTGCTGTTTTCTTGCTCTAAAAATGGACATGGTCATGAAAAAAACTTTTTTTTCACTATCCTTAAGTTTGAAACTTGAACTAGATGGAAGAACAGACACATCTGACAGGGCTTTAGGGGCTGCTTTTGTGAACGGAAGAATAACGTGAAGAAGCAAAGGACAGCAGTAGATGGATATTCCCTTCTACCACGTTTGAGCTTTTTTTTGACCTGACCTGTTCCTGTTCTTTATGTATGAACATTTAAATTTCTACGTGAAATGCATTTTTCTTTCTCATAAGTAAAAACTGGATGTCTGGATCTTAGTCTGCATTTTGCTGCTGTTGTTGTATTGCTGAAATCAAGTTAGGATATATGTAAATCTCACGCCAAGTTCCTGCTGTGGTATGTCAGTTGTGTATATGATCCTGTTGATGATCCACAATGTCAGGTGGGTAGGCTGATGTTCTTCCATAATTTTTTGCATCACGACCTTTTTTTTTCCCCTCTTTTAAATCTCCTCCTCTTTTGCAAAGATTCACACCTTTGCCTTTTTACAGTTTGCTGCATTAAAGATGGCTAAGCTATGGAATTACTGCCATAGCATATGTGGTAGCTTAACCACAGCCTTCAGCTTTTGTTTTTGTTCTCGTTTGGAGACGCAAACCCTTCCCTCACTGAATGGAGATTTCCACTCTAGCCTGTCTCTCTGCTTTTACAAGTGGTGCAGTGTGTTTTATTTTTGCTGGGGGGTGGGAGGGGAGTGGGGTGGTGCAGGTTGAAAGATAAGAAAGCTGTGTTGTAGCATACTGGTTCCAAAAATGATAAAATGTGAAAAATAAGACTGGTTCCAAGGCCATGAAATCAAAATAGATTTTGCACTGGAGATATAAAAAGAGACTATGCAAAACATTCCTGAAATAATTTATGCGGAGTTCAAGTTTAAAGCCAGAGATATAATAGTATATTATGTGTTCTTTTGGCATTCTGTTTTTAAATCAACAAAATGAGCTCAACTTTTGCACTGTGCTCAGTGCATTGATTCTCTTAATATCGTACAGTTAGAACTATGGGTCTACCAGTCTCTCAAATGGCTTATTTTCAAAATTGGAAGGCTTCATTGTCTTTTAGTGTCATCTACCCAGTTTCTACGATAGTGATATGCTGTGGCTTATTAGTATTCCTGCGCTGAGCTATCAGCTTCTTTACTTATGTATATGTCACTGTGTTCTGGGCTGTCTTTGTGTCACACTCACAAAGAGAAACATTCATATGTCTCTTTGCTTGCCAATTCATGTTTTTCTGGTTATGCTCACTTATGCTAACCACCTCTGTAACCTACCTGTTGGTAACCCAGTGGAGCTGGTAACCTTTGCCAGCCCTGGGCAAGGGCTAAGTCCTGCTGTAGGCAAGGTAGCTTGCCTGTTGCAATCCTAGTTTAGAGTCTAAATGGTTTTACAGTATGCGTGTGGCCTGGCTATGCCAGTTGGCCTTAGGGCCAGAAAATGTGCCCTGGCTCTGCTTAGCTTGCTAACGCTGATATATATATAGCCAAAGGGTAAAGACCTATCAGGACATCTCCCAAGACTGAATATTTTTATGTTGTGAAGGTATCTATTTTTCTTCCTCTCTCTACCATATTGTTTTCCTCATTGCTTATCTTATTTCAAGGAGTGGGGTTTTCTTTTTGCTTGTGTTTTTTTTGGTGTGGGTTTTGTGTTTTGGTTGTGGTTTGGTTTTCTTTTTTCAACTAATTATTTATTTTTTTTAATCTGCTTGATCAGGGCTGTGACTTGAAGGACCTTAAACATGAGCTAACTTGAACTCGTATGAAACGATCTGCCAAAGTCTTCAGATAACAAGTCTAAATTCCCATAATAATGCAACTTATTGATCTGCAAAGTTAATGAAATCTCTGAAGAGCATGCAAAAAATTATTTTGAAGTATAGTCTTTCAGCTAGAAGAAACTTGTCATTTAAATTTAAAGTCTGGTGCAAAGACCGCTGAAACAATTGGGAGTTTTGCTAGTGCTCTTAATTGAGGGCAGACTTGGCCTCCAAACACAAGTGCTATAAGGGCGAAAGCATTGTAGTCCAGTGGAAGTTACGTTTTCTACTCAAAATAATCTCTCTGTTCTGAGAGGTCAGGCTCTGAAAGCGTCCCAGAACTGGGACTTCACTAAACAGTCATAAAAGTTGCATGTGAAATTGCATGCGCTTTGGTAACAAGGTAAAATGAAAAATGTGGGGGAAACGTGTAAAGTCAACAGCCAAATATTTTTTCATAAATTATACCATACATGGAACTATACAGACATCAAACTTGGAATAAGCTGTCTCCATTCATATTCCAGAAATGCCCTCAATATCTATGTATGTACCTGCATGTTTATATTGTAAATTCTCTTCATTCTGAAACTAATTGACTGCTGTAGTGCTGAAGCTGGTGTCCCCTAGAGCCTATGTCAAAAACTGGAAAGCGACAGCCATTGCTGAGGTTGGTCCTCCTGATTAGACTGCCTGCGGTTTCACTGCCTGGTACTCAGCTTGGATTTCCATCAAGGCCTGTACTGCCCAAAGATGAAATTATAATTATTTTTAGTTCTAAGTGCCTGCATAATGGAAAGAATATCTTGCATCTTGAAAAAAATTGTGGTTTTATAGCACGCTTAGGGGGATTTGTGCTGCATGCCACAAATGGCTCGTGAGGTGTTTGAAGGGACAAGACTACATGGGAACTTTTGAAAGACTGACCCAGGTGTGGGGCCGAAATGTGGTGTAGTCTAGTTCCAAACCTTGCTTTGAGTAGAGTGAACCATCTTACAGGTCCCCAGCTATCAGCAATCTTCAGTGAACCGTGTTAGCAGATTCCGGGTTTTCTCCTTTATGCTTGTTCCAGAAGGGAGCTTAGACACAACTGGTGTTACATGCAGTGTAGACAAACAGGGGCTCAACAGCCAATGAGGGAGTTAAATTATTTGACAGTATAGATATATAGTCTGCAGAGGTCAAAAGGAACCTGGATCAACCCTTTAAAATTCAGTTTTGGTCTCCTTTAAAGAAGTCATAATGGAAAGTGTATGTGTGTTTATGTTTACTTACAGGAAGGAAGGGTAGAGATTGAAATTTGACCTTTGAAAAACTTTTATGCCACAGTCCCAAGTGTAGGCTGGTTGAACTCTAAATAAGGAGGACCAAGTAAATGATTATTAGGGTGTTAATATTGAGTTGGAGCTGTCTGTGCTTTTTTAAGATTGAGATGTGTTAGTGACATGAGAATGGGCAGATTAAAATTACTGGGTTGAGTTCCTTCTGCATTTATTTTTATTGAGTTACATGGTTTAATTATGCTGCAGTAGGGGATAATTTAACTTGTCTAAAAAAGAAAAAGTCAACTTACTGCCAAATTCACATATTTATAATACTCTAGGTTAGACTGAACTAGTGCTGTACTTTGAAAAGGAAAAAGTAAATTGATATTTTGCACTGGAATTGGATAATTTTTAGGACATGCGGGTGGGTAAAAGGGTAGTCGGGTAACTTCAATTAGAATGAATGAAGCAATTACATTTTTAATGATTTATACGCTACTTATTGATATTTAGATAGTACACTGAATTTGTTGTGTAGCATCCCTTTGAAAGTATAACTTAAAGGTTGTAATA
This sequence comes from Anarhynchus alexandrinus, assembly GCA_008711295.1. Classification (NCBI taxonomy): domain Eukaryota; kingdom Metazoa; phylum Chordata; class Aves; order Charadriiformes; family Charadriidae; genus Anarhynchus; species Anarhynchus alexandrinus. The sequence goes on from VUYV01000270.1 coordinate 388,020, forward strand.
ATGTCATATATATAGTATTTATAAGTCCTTTTATAGGAAGGCTGCCTGCTTCTACCCTCTATTCAGGTAGGTCTGATTCGAAATATGGATGAAAATATGCTTATATGCAGACTAGCTAGCATATCTTTAAAGTGTAACTCTGTTGTTGTCAGCTAACATTAATGTTTGTTATTTGAACTGGCAGTCCTTTTGTCTTTTATTAGTAAAGCACCTGGGAAGCTGAGATCTTCATCAATAACTGGTACTCTTGGGCTTTGCCACAGCACAGTTACACAGCTGGTGACAGGGAAGGTGCTAATATTGGTTCTCCAAGATAAACTCCCAATTAATTTCAGAAGCATTACTGGCCTCAGTCTCAAACCATGGGATTTACAATATTTTTATTTTCCCAAATTTTGCTATAAATGAATCGGTAGGACAATGGCCAGCGGTGCACGTAAAGACTAGGCAATATACACAGAGGTAATATACTGCAACACTTCCAGAATGTTACTTTAAAGATAATTTCAAATATCTCATGTGTATCTCTTATATAATAGAACCAAATTTGTAAATAGGCAGTAAACATTACAAAGGAAAAGAACAAACATATTTGACAGGTTACCCGTAGTTCATCACTGCGGTGTAACATTCAAATTTTGCTGTGAGATTTATATAGGTATGAATATTAGGACAGTGTGTTAAAAATGTGGGTGCACATGTAATTTCAACCAAATATATTTTTACAGTATTTATAATTGAAAGTGTATACCTGTTGCTTAAACCCAGCTAAACTGGGTTTAGTATATGGCATATTGGTATAAAGCCAATTTGTCCTTAAGAAGAGGTAGCAACATCCATATCTTCTAGGCCTGTTTGTTAATTTATTGTTTCATCCTAATTATATTTGTTAAAACAGCTTCACATAAAAGTACATTCATGGGCTCAGGAATTCAGTACAAACCTTGCTTGAAAAGTTTGCTTGGTCTTGAAAGTAGAGTTAAGATGAAGTTTGTAATGGAAATTTTAGTCGTAGCCTTGGCCTGTGTGCTGTTAGCCAATACTACTATAACGAGTCAGCTTTTTTTTGTTTAAAAAAAAAAGTGCCAATTCTTGCTTTCATAATGAAATATGATAATGCAGTTAATTCTGTCTTCACTGTGCAGCCTTCCTCTGCGGTCTTGAATGGTGAGGACAGAATTAAGTCCAAGGTACATATCACAACAACAACTTTCTGTCGTAAGTTCTTGGTTGCCGTCTTGTGTTGTAATTCAGCTCAGTGGCGGTACTTGAAATGATGAGACCAGAAGAATTTGGCCCTGTCTCTTCTCTGTAAGAAATACTGGCAGTGGAGGTTAGTGGTGTGTTGCAATCTGCTATATGATATGTTGGGGTTAGGGGAGGAGGGAGCCCTACTTATCACGTCTGCCTTGGGAAACTCCCCAAGTTCAACAGGAGGAGAACGGCATGTATGAGGGAGGAAAACCCCAGTGTTGATTGGTAACAAAAACAGTCAATAAATTCACATCAAGGATGCCATCCGTGACATGAATATGTACTTAAATCTGCTATCTGAACGTACTGCACTACATTAAAAAAAAAGTAAAAAATCACCCTTGAATAAATAAGAATATCTAACTGAAATGCCAAGCAAAGGGTCAAAAGGTTAGAGAGGGGGAGGGAAGGAGGGAGGAATTAGTAATAAAAATGAAGCAATGGTGTGTAGGGGGAAAGATAGCAAAAAGAAACCTTTGCATGCAAGATTGTTAGAAAAAGTTGCTCAGCTTATGTTATGAAACGTATCCTTTAGAATAATTTGCTTCTCCCTTTATATATCATTTAGTAGCTATCTCTTGTTAATTACAATTTGTGACAACTGCTACAAGGCAAATACTAGTTTAATTAAAGTTCATTGTGGATATTTGAATGGAATTCAATTGGCCTTGGATTTAACAGGAAAGAAGTATTGGATACTATTTTAATAATGCAAATTTGGGCTGAAGAAGTGACCATAACTTTCATGAGAAATAAGTCCATCTGTAATTTGTAGTTCATTTGATCTTAAAGGTCCCTCAGTTACAAAACCGTTGCTGTTCTGAGTTCATATGCTGGAGAATGTGCTTTTTCTGTGCCTCCCCTCCACCTCCTCCCCCTAGAGAAGAAAAAGGAGCAGCTGTTGAGTCAGAGTAGAAATCACAGCATATGATTTACCTTTTCATATGCACAATGTGAAAGAAAAACAATAAATACCTGAAACTAATAATTCATAAACATCTAATTGGTTGAAAATTCATTAATTTTTTAGTGATTACTTAGGAAAAAATTACCGAAAAAGAGAAATTGGTCTCAGGAGCAGTCTAATTTTAGTTTCTTCTATGATCAATCATTGTGAAAAGGTCTGCTTTCCAAACGTTTTGATGCTTCTTTCTTGTGCAAATGCTGGCAATTTGAATTAATTGACAGCTGTAGTGTTTCATCAGGCATATTGCCGTTACACACAGAAACATCTGAGAAGTCTGAAATATTCTTGGAAGCTTACAATGAATCAGAGACTTACTATTTTGTGTGGATTTATTATTTGGAGGTACTGGCTCAGCACATCTCAAGCACATGACTGCATATCTTTGTACTCCCTGTGTTAAGCAGGATAAACAATATTATTTCAAATATGTAATACTGAACAATGTAAACTGGTTTAGGACCCCATGTGAGTACGTGTACGTGACATGATCTATCCCACAGTATTGGGACTGTTGATAAAGTCATAGAGTGGGGGGAAAATGAGTGGAGAAACATTGAGTATTTGTTTTAAATGTATTTGGAGCATGAGAAGACGGATAATTAGAACATCTAGTCGTGTATTTTGCAGGACTTAAGGAGATTGAGCAATCCTGTTACATATTCAGTTCATATTAACATTATAACCCCTGCTCCTAATGTTCCAAAAGTGTCTTATTTAAGAGTCTTCTGGTAGATCATGAGAATTAGTAGATCTTGCTAGAAGCATCGTATTTGGAGGGAGAGCTTTAGAGGAAACACCATATTAATTTGTTTGTCAAATCTGATTTATGCGTTATTAAACCAATGCAGTACAATTGGTTACGGCGTTTCCCTGTAAACCAGAAAGAGGAAGAAATCATGGTTAAAAAATAATCCTAAAAAAAAGTAAAAAAAAAAAAAAAAAAGTAAATATCTACATTCAAAGACACTGAGGATTTTTCTATCTCTTTTCTGAAACTTTCCTTCTCTTAAATGGTTGTATGTATGTTTGCTGAGGACAATTTATCTTAGATTTCAAAGTGAATTAACTTGCAAACCTCTGAAGTTTGGAATCCCCAGTATTAGATGGGGATTCAGTTTTTATTGTAAAGATGCTCAGCACCTTGTAAAAATCCAGGGTTCTTTTCTGAGGTACCTCAGACAGGGCAAATAAAAACTGGTGCACTTGCAATTACTGATTGCCTTCTGAAAAATCAAACCTAGAAATTTCTAGAGATGGAATTTATTGGCCTGGGGTGAAGTGAAGTGTCTGAGCTGAAACTGGTGGGTGCTACAGGAGGGAATTTGGATGAATGGGTAAAATGTTGACTGAAGTTTCTGGACTTTAATGAGCTGAATAGTTCAGATATTGGACTAGTGATCCTGCTCTTATTCCTAGATGTTGATCATTATATCACATATATTGCTCCTTCTCTCCTACCCATAAAAGCACAATAGCACAAAGTTTTATCTACCTTTAAAAATTATTTCAAAGGAACCAAAGTGGTTTAGGTACTGACTTTCATTGAATGCCTTTAAAAATATGTATCATCATCATGTGATTAGATCTTGTTTGTCTTTTTGAAATTAGATAGATCTATTGTCCATTGTTTCTGTTTAAGCAAGGACCAAATAGGTACAAATAGTCCTAAAATAAAAATGCAAATAAATTATACTGCTCTGTCATGAGTCAGCTAAGAAATACATAGAATAATGAAAAAGAAACAAATTACTGCTCTGATCTTTGATTTCTTTTCTCTTCATGCTCTCTTGCTTTGCGTTAAACTTGCTTGAATGATATATTGTTCAAGAATAGTTTTGTTCTAAATTACCTTTAGCGTACTTCTTAGTTCATGTAACTAAAATAGTTGTTCAGAGTATGCAGATGACTTGCAGTTTATGTGAGATCATGTCTTCAGGAGATAATGCTTGAAGTGGATTACCAGCTGCCTTTGAAGCATTTCAAATTGGTTTAATTTGGGATAGAACCAACCACATGCTTTTGACACAATTCCATTGCATTGATGTTCCTGTTTGCCCTCAGAAGTGTCTGTAGCTATCTCAGTGTCCTAACCAGGATCTAATCACACAGTTTTATTTTGTAATTTCACAATGTATACTGTGTTTTGTTCTCTTACCAAACACGTGCCTGGTGCTCAAATACAAATGAAAACAAGCACACACAAATCTGACTTAAAAGTTTGTAGATGTGATTAGCAAGATAAATATATATTAAAAAAACATAAATGTTAAAATCTGTTAGAGCCTAAAACAAAATGACATTTAAAAGAAGGCAAGGTGGTTCTTGGTCAAGTACGTACTTAAAGCCTAATGAACAGTGGTATTTACTGATGCTGGGAAACTCAGATTTGGAATATGCAGCTCAGACCTTTACAAACACTTGAGCAAGTTTTATAAATGCTAAATGTACATTGCAAAGTGGAATGATCAGTTATTGGCCTATGCTGAATGATATATATTTTATGGTAGTTTATCCTATGTGCAGCTTTTAGGGTTTTCGGTTTGCTGGTTGTTTGTTGTTGCTGTGTTTAGCCCTTCCCTAGTATAAATGCAAAAAGCCTGTTTCTGATTTTTAAAAGATTCATAGTTTAGCAATGCAGAAATAAACACACTTGGAGCATGCAAAACGAAAAAGGAACTGAAACATTTCCGATGGCTGTGAATACTTCCCTTTCAGATAAGAGACCACTGCAGATGTCAGAATTTTGAAGTCTTTTCTCTGGATTTTGTTTTTTCTAAGTGTATGTGCTTCTGACCCATAATTTTTAATCTGTTTTTTTAAAAAACAGAAGGAGCTTTGCTTTTAAAAACAAAATGTGTGGTTTTAAAAACAAAATGTTAAATAAAACAAATATCTGTGGAGTTTTTTTCTTTTGTGCTGCTTATATATATTTTTAGAAAAAATCCTGAACTTAACCATAATATTATTCACTTACAACTTTTAAATTATTCATTCATTTCAATGCTTTAGACAATAATAAAAAAGTTCTAGAACACTAATGATATATGTAGCTTATGGCTTTAACCTGAAGGAGCTGAACACTGTAAGTGATGCCCATTGCATTTTATGGATGACAGAAACTGGTAAAATAAGTCAAAATATTGGGAATTCTGATTCAAACTCTGGCACTGCCCTTGCTTAAATAACTTGGAATTTCAAGTTATTTATATAATCAAGTAAATATCCTTAAATTTTGGATCTGTCATTTGACTTTGTGCCTGTCTGAATTTTCAGACCAGTTTTTTTGGGGAGCACTAGGCTGTTTAGGGAAGGTCCAGAAACTGTCAGTTAGGTCTTAAGTATGGTGTAAGTCATGGTTCAGGTTACCGGATCTGAAGTATGGAATTCATTGTATTTCAAACCAATATTTCCCTTTACAGTCAATGTTGCCTCTAAAATAGCAATCAAAGCTCAGGTTGATGGGCATCTCAGGTTAGGCTGTCTTTGAAAAGGTTGACCTGTCCCAGGCTCCTCATATGTCAAATAGGAACGACCCTGCCTGACTCTGCAGGACTGTTCATGTGCTTCAGTGCCTCCCACTCTGCAAGATTCTTGCCCAGCACACTCGGTATGAACACGCAGCAGTGGTGTTGCACTTGGATTTCTTACTTCTGCCATGGTCACAGTTACTCTGGGTATTTTCTCGTTTGCATGCCTCTGTTTAAGTATGGCCTTCCTTCATGGGAATAGCTTTATGGTCCCTGTTGTGCAACAATGCATGAAACTGCAAACACCTGGAAAGATTTTCCATGGTGCAAGCATTAGTGCATCACTGGCCAAATATCTGGAACTCATTGGGAGATTCCCAATGGTCCCTTCAAGTGTGATTGAGGTTTCTTTCTTTTATAAGATGCACATCTCTCTTGAAGTCGATTCCGAAAACTGAGAGGAAGCAGGGGGAGGGAAAGTATCTGATTGGCAAATGAAATTATCTGTCACTGGGAACAGTTTTTTGTTAAAAATGTAAAATATCAGTCAACGTGCACGTAACTTTTTGTAAATAAAATATTCACCTAAAATAAGACTTCATTTGTTGTAGTTACCAAATAACAGGATTTTGGATATCAGGATGTCTGTAAATATTTTGGTTTTGAAATACGGAGTTTGACCTAAAGTGAAATGCTTTTCAAAGAAGTGGTAAAACTGACGCAGGTCTCAACATGTTAAGAAGTGAAATTCCCTGACTTAAGCTGATTCTCATAATGTACATTCTTGCCCTACATTTTATAGCTTTTCTTTTTCTGGGTAATGATATGGATAACCTCAAGGTGAAAAGTAGAGATGAAGCAGCTCCTGTTATGTCTGCTATTTCCAATTGTTCAGTTTTCCTTCTTCTTGATCTTTCACATGTGAGTCCTTATTGTGACCTGTTGCAAATAGCTGCCGATATTGTTGCTTGGTACCATACCCTTTTGGGGACATCTGGCACATCGTGACTTCACTACATCTGGAAGATGGTACAAATTAATCTCTGTTTAAAGTCAAGTCATTTTTGAATAGCCACAGTGACGTAATTTTCAAGACTGTATGATGACATATGTGGAAACTGCCTATACCCTTATTTTTTTAAACTATCTTCCTTTTATTTTGACTTCTCCCGTAACAAAATAGGGCTCCATCCTGGGATGTTTTGGTGCTGCTCACCATAAACATTTGTTGATTTCTTCCTTGTCAGGCTGGACACCCAGTCAGGTACTGGAAGGAAAAAGAAAAAAAAGGCCACCTTATCATACATATTTTTCCCCAGCAGCATGCTCTGTGTAAAGAAATTGAGAGGCCAATTGTACAACTGATGTTTCTATGACTGTCTACTGCTCAAAAATCACTCTTAGAGGAAGATACCTCATAGGTCTAGCAACTGCCTCCATGTCCTGCTGGAGAATCCGAAACCCGCTGGAGCCAGTCACAGGATTTAGCCTTCACTGTAGAACTTATGTTTAAAGGTTTCCATCTACATATTGTGGTCACTTCTAATATTATTTTTTAAGTCGCAGGAAGATACTGATTGTTGAGTTTTGTTTTGCTTTATAATAAGAGCACAATTTTTTGAAGTGATGAGTATCTACAGTTTGTTTTGAGCCCCTCTAATCTAATGCATTTATACTGAGGTCTCATGCTTGATTCAAAAAATGAAAGCTGAATAGTCATTTGTGTAACTCATGTCTGTTACGTGGCTTTCTGAAGATCATCAACATTTTCAGGCTTTACGGAGAACAAATAGGAAGTATAGTTATGTAAACCCAAACTTGTATCAAAAAGACACACCTTTGCCCTTTCTTCAAACTTTTATTATTATTATTATCCTGGATATATTGTTAGTGGTGGTTCTTTAGGAGCATGAAAGTGAAAGGTTTGAAGAAAGAGCTATGAATTGGGGAAAAAATGTTTATTGAAAAGGTAAAGGAAGAGCTGGAAAAAGCTTCCCCCTCCCAGTAATGTTTCTGATTTAATTGTACATGCAAATATTCAAACCAGGAAAAAATAATGAGGTCATGAACTTTGCTCTTTATTGACTTCATTAGGAGCAAAGCCCCAAAGTCTCATTGCTAGTGTTGAGAAATATTGAGGGCCAATAGAAATGGAACTGTAGAACCAAATAGAGGATATAGTGTGTGCGTTTTGGGATGTTTTATTTCAGACTAGCTCTCATGTGGTCCCACAGGCTCTATGCCCACATGGCTGGAGTGCACCTTTGGTTTAACTTCAGCTGAAACAGATCTGGTTCACATGCTCCAAATCAGTAGTGAGTGTGCAGAGACAATTTGGAGACCCGCTTCAGAAGTGTCCTGTTGATTTAAACTAAGCCGGTACTTAGGCTCAGCCATTATTGACTTCCGTGAGAACTGGTTTAGGCTAATGATTGCTGGTTTTGAAGATTTAATTGGTAGTGAACGAGAGTGATCTACAAATGAGATTTTCTTGAAAAGATTGAGCAAGGTAAACAGACCAATTTTAATTTTCCTACGGAATTTGGGTTTCCATTTTCAAAAGCAGGAAAAATTAGCCTATCCTCATTTTCAGGTGTCTTTTATTTTTAATGCAAAAAGTTTTCATTATAACATTAATTTTAAATAATGAAAACTAAAGCATGAGAAGCATTTCTCAGAATCTTATCATTTATAATCAACCTATTGGGCTGCAAAAATGTTTCAAACTGCTCACCTCCAGAAATCTGGTGCATACAAAAATGTAACTAGAATATGTTTGACAAAAAAGATAGATGAAGGTGCAGCAGTGACTTCAGGGAATTTGGATCATAGAACTAGTAAGTTTTGTTAGGTGGGTACTGACTTACTAACAGCAGAGAAAGTGCCCAGTGTAATTCTGGGTGGAAAACAAAGCTTGATTGTTATTAAGAATACATATATACCTACATTATAAAAGGAAGAACACCTCTATTGTCTTTTCTGAGGTGAAAGAAAACTTAATTCTAGTGGCTAGAGTAACAGGAAAAATTTCAGTAGATTTAGGATGTCGCATACGATTCAAGTCTTGCCAGAGACTGAAGTCAGTGGGATGTGCTGAATGTGTTACTGGCCTAGGATCTAAGAGAATTATCCGAACTTACACAAGACCTCTGTGGCAAATGCAGAAGTTCAATCCACATCTTCTGACTCCTAGTCCAGTCTTCAAATTGCAGGAACATCCACCCACCCTTTTTGGTTTATTTTTCTGTACTAAGTTTTCTTGTGTGTGAAGAAGACTAACAACAGGTTTGTAGGTCAAAGAGATGAGGCACTGGTAGATTTGGGTATTGCATCCCATACTCCCTAAACTGCTTCTATAGTCAGTGGAAGCAGTTTGTAGACATAATTCCTACACATAAAAGTGATAATACTTGGTTCTTCTCTAGTGTGCACTCTTCCTGGTCACCTCCTGGATTTGCTAATCCTTTCAATAGTGCATTAGGCCTTGTGGAGAAACGTAAACTTTTAGTGCACCGAGCCACACCAACTGTAGTGTAATTTCATGATAAAAGAGCCATTGAAATATTTTGCTGGAAAGCCAGACTACATTTTTCAAGCATGTGTTTATAAACTCCCGGTTCTAAGCACAATGGCTGCATTATAAATGAGAGCTCGGGAATAGGCAGTGCTCCAAGCGGAGTCAGGGGTGGAAAAGGAGTAACAGCTGACTCCTGTTTATCAGACCAGCTTGAGCAGGATGTGCTTTCACAAATCTAAATATTTATGTAAACAGATGCACATTAAACCACTTAGAAATAAATAAAGCTTTCTGAAAATAGAACTCCACAATGACATCAGGAGCTGTTTATCTTCAAGAACTGTGGGAATGGGCTTGAATATCCAAATATTTCATTGAAAAAAAGGCAATAAAACTAGCTTCAGATGTAATTTCTTAAGTTTATATGACACAGGCCATCTGACAGCGCTGAGTGTACAGATTTACTGGTAGTATTTTTCTAAAACCAGCCAACTTTACCTTCTTTCCCAGCCTCACACAATGGTCGATTGTGTGTACTTGTTGCTAGTATAGCCTTTAAGTGAGATTGCCTTAGTATGCAGGAGGGTAGACAAGAGCTAAGAAAGCCTTCTTGGAGTGGGGTGCTTTGCGAGACAAAGGGCAAAGCCTCAATATTGGCTGTCTCTCACCCACACAGTGCAAACGTGTCAGGTCTATACAGCTTTTCTCCTGTGATATTGCATGTCCATATAGAATCATGTCTCAACAGATAAGGGTTGGTTTTACTATGGTTGTATACAAATACGGAATTAAGACTCTGTCATCTACAAGTGATTTTTCTACAGTGTGATACTTTCTCTGATTCAGTTCCACAATTTGAAAGAAGGTATACCGCAGCCACAGTTTAATAGTTATTTTCTCTCTGTGCTGTTATATGTACTTTTTTGCTGTGGTCATCTGGTGTGGTAGTGGTGGTTTTTAAAATTTTATTTTTGGCAGTTCTGTGAAATCTCTTTTTATAACTTGCTGTATTCCCTAAACGTCCCTCCATTTTCTTTGTCTGGTTTACAACCTCAGATAAGTGGTTATTTTTTAATGATGTTTACCAAACTCTAAATTTCAAACACTACCATGGACTTCTCTGTGACCTCTTATGTCCTCCAAAAATGCAACACAACCTGTCTTTAAATTTCTTTTCCCTCGGGCATACATCCAGGATTCAGATAAATGATTAGGACATAGTATAAATATGTTGTCATAAACTGCATAAATGAAAGAGCTTCAACTCAGCCCAAATTTATACAAGAGGAGGAGGGCCTGCTTTCCGTAGATTTTAATTACATTTTCTGTATGTGATTTCTCCTACTTTACAACATTAGTTAAGATTTTTGATAGCTTTCTATTCTATAACCATGATTGCACTGTTAGCCCTCTATTGCTTCTTGACCAGTTTTATCTCCTAAAAGCTTCATGCAACAGAAGCTAGTAAAAGCAGCATTCAAACAAATTGTTTGTTGTAAATTTGGGACAAATTAATTTTAGGAAATATAGTAGCGATCAAGATGTATTAACAGATTTTTACGATCATTTGATGTCAACAAATACTAGTCCTTGTTCCATGTGTTCTTACTGTGAGAACAATGCAGCTGGCCAAATGGTTAGAGAGCTTGTGGTTGGAAAACGAGATTAGTTCTGCTCAGTCTTGAGTTGATGCAGACTTTTCCTTTTTTGTTTTTGCATGAAGCACCACATTTCTGAAACTTACTGCAACTATACCTCCTGTTTGTCCTTGCTTCCAATAAATGTGAAGGTGCTGGCGCTGCAACAAAGTCAAGCATTTGTGTTCTGTGATTATGAAATCGTTGTAGTTGCTTGCTCCTACAGAACTTCATTTAGTGAATGCCATCAACCTGACAGTAACTCTTTTGGCCAGAACACTCATGGCCACGAAGATTGACCAAAAAAACCCCCACCAACCAAAAAAAACAACCCCAAAACCCAACCCAAGCCAATTTATACCTGCTGACTTTGTCTACAGCTCAAAAATATCTGGTTTTACACCCCAGTATGTATGAATAAAATGAACAGTCACTGATTTTTGACCAGTTAGACTTCATAGATCCAGAAAGTCAAATACGCTATTATTTCTGATACCAACTCAAAGTCTTGTCCACCTTTTATTTTTTAACCCTGAAAGAATACCCTTAATTGAGGACAGAATTTGTTTCCTAGATATTTCCCATCTATTTGAAACCTTTTTTATGTTTCTTCTGCTACCTTATCTGATGAATGTTAAAAAGAAAGAAATTGCAGATAAGAAATTTGAGATTTTTTTTCTGAAAATCTGGGTCTCACCAAGTTCAGTCAATTCACTTGGACAGAATAATTACTTGCAGAACAAAGCAATGCTTGAACAGTATCAGAATGCTACACCCTGGGCAGCATAGGAATTGTCTTAGAACTTACTTAATTTGGAGTAAATAAATTTTTTGTTCAAGATTAACTTAACTCCAAGTGTATGATAACTCTGTGCTGACTAAAGCGATGTTGTACTGCTTTTCCAGACTTCTCCTGATGTTCTTATACAAATGAAGACTTAGTATATAGTAAAGTAATTCTACGTGAATTCTGAGTTTTGTCTTGCAGGAAAGTCAGGAAGTTTTAGTTTAAAAATGGAATATCTTTAAATACAGAGAAGTTAAACTAAAGAAAAAAATATTCCTCATATGAAGAAAAACCTGATAGTCAAACTTTGTTTATTCATAGTGTCCTCCATGCTACTTAATTTTTTAAAAATTGGTGGGCATCAAATTTATATTTCTATTCCCATGAAACAATGGATAAAAGATCTGGAAACTGTTTCTCTTTTTACAAGTGATTCTGGTGTGTAATTAAAATATTGATTCAGACTTTACTTTTCAGTATGGTATATGTGAGTAGCAAAACTATTTCTCATCCTTTTCCACCTGCTGTCTTCTGAATAGCAAACCACAAACTTGCTTACTTTGATTTTGCTTGTTACACCTCAAAGAGGCCTTGAGTTTGTAAGGAATTTATTTCTTCTGTTCTGGTGAAATCTGAAAAGGAGGAAAAGTGAAAACTTAAAATCCTGATTCCAGTTTTTGTGTAGTCACTCAAACAACTGCAAAATGAATGATATGGACAAGTCTAAAGCTATTTGCATTTGTCACGCTTAGAGGAAACTGTGCAAGACATTGAGGACAGATATTCTGTAAGTGTTTTCCCAGTGTAGTTTTCCTTTTTGATAAGTCAGGGTATAATATGATTGGGACAGCTATGTTTTGCTTTTACTTGCAGCTGTATAATTTGAAGGGACTCAATACCCCTTGGAGGAAAAAGATGTATTCCTGGCATTGTTTCAGTTTTCTCTGCCCCTTAATCAGTGTCATCGAAGTATCAAATTTAAATGAGTTTTCTGCTAGCCCTCTTTTCACACACGCAGAAAAAAAAAAGCGGCTTTTTCATGGATACTCATGTGAGAACATGTTGAAGAATGGTATAGCAAAGAAAGAATAGTGAAGTAAAACTACTTTGAAAGAGTTCCCCAAAATTGTCTTGGGGAGCACAGTTTTTGTCCCCCATTTTTACCAAAATGTCTTACGTCCATACAAGTGCACATTAATAATCAGTAGAATTAAATTAACTTCATGAATTTTAAATATTTGGGAGGGGGCATTTTGTAGCATTACTATCTTACACAAGTGATACTTTTCTCAAAAATCCAGAAAATTGATCTTCTGTGTGTACTTAATTTCTCACCAGCTTTAAGTGTCTGCTTAAAATAGTCCACATCGTTAGAGTGTGTCCAGCTACTTCTTACTTCATGGGAGTTTTTTTTTCTTACTTAAAGTTTCATTATGGATAGTGTGTGAACAGATGATATGTTTCATTATGGATGATGTGTTCATTATTGATCATCTTGGGCCTTGTAGAGACACGCATGCTATGGCATTGAATTTTTCTTAGGAATATGAATTTCAAATGATACCTTGTTTTTATGAGTTGATTTGCTGTTACAGAGGCATATTCCAGTTTTTCCAAGATGCCCAGTAGTCAGTGGTCGTGCGCTTGGCTTTGTTGCTGTTGTTGCTGTTCTTTGCGTGGTGATGACTATCCTGCATGCTGCGTGTTCTCTAATCGCATATTGAGAGAGGAATTAATTGTCATAGTCATAGAAGTGTTGGTTGCCTGAGACCTTTCAAGGTCATCCAGCCCAACATCCTTCTCAAAGCACGTACATCAGATCAGTTTGGCTTTGGTTAGCTTTACTCTTGAAAAATCTTCATAGATGGTGATCACAGAGTCTCCCTGGGTAACCTATTCCAGTGCTGAAGTACCACCTGGTGATTTTTATTTTTTTTTCCATTAATGTCCAATCTGAATCTCCTAAAATACCGGCTTCAGTGTGTGGCCATTATACCTTGTTATGTTGCTTGCTGCTACTGAGAATAATTTGTCTCTATTTTCTTTGTAAGTGTCCTTCGTGTCTCATTAGATCATACCTTTGCTACCTCTTTTTTACTTTGCTCTTCTTGTAGGCCACATGCTGTAAGCCCCTGGCCACGTTAGAAGCCTGTTACTGGAACCTCTCCAAAGTCTCTGTATTCTTCCTGGAGCAGGGGTCCAAAGCTGGATAAAGTTCTCCACCTGCAGCCTCACCAGCACTGCGCAGAAGACGGTGTCTTCCCCATCTCTGCTGCCCCTGTTCCTCCTGATGTAGCCTAGTTATGCAGCTTGCCTTAGTTGTGATGGAAGTACACTATTGCCTTGTATGTAGGTTGGCATCTGCTGTAACTGCCAGGCTGTTTTCAGCAGATGATGATACAGCCTGTTCTTCTGCCCCAGGAGCTGAACTTTTCACTTCTTGCTGAACTTTGTAAGCTTTCTGCTGGGCCGGTCCTCAGGTTTCGCCAGGTCCCTCTGATTTGAAGCTCCACTATCTCATTTCTGTTAAAGTGTTTGAATTCCTGACAAAAGTCCTGAGTTTGCCATACACTGAATATTTGGGGCTTGAGAGAGTAGAGCAGCCACCACCTCATGTAGTGTTTCTGCTCTAGACAACAAGAAAGTAATAAATGTCAGAGATAGTCTGTCATGTTAATATCCAAATGATATTTTTTGATTCATTAAACTCTCTCTAAAGACATTTTGGTTGATAACAAAGGCATTTTGAAGATAGATTTCCACATGGATATAGTAATTTCCCAGGAGATAGTGATTAAACTTGATGCATGCAACAGTGGGGGCCTTGAGAAAGAAGTGTGCCTTCTTTCTCAATGAAGTTTGTTTCTGTTGCAAGCAGCTTACAGGTATTTTGTAAAGTTATCCTCCTAGTTTGTGTTCATTAGCATTCATGAATGGTCATGTCATACTACTTTACAACAAGATTAAAATCCTTAGCTGTTACCTGTTTGTTTTGAAAGCTTCCTATTAGGATGGCCAAATCTTTCTGACGTCCTTCATGGTAGCCTCACAAGGATCTTATGTGGTCGGAGCCTGAACTACCAAATTGAAAGTCAGTAGACAGCATTTACTAGGCAGTATTAGGAATGTAAAAGTCAAGATGGCCTTTAGGCTTTTCATGTTTAGGAAACCAAAATCTAAAATGTGTTCTGTAATTGCATCACCTTCCTGAAATCCTTCTCTCTCACTGTGTCGACATCTTTGTTTATCTTCTGTTCAGTGTCTTTCAGAACTGTTTGTGTCTGCCAATGAATCTGGCAGTTACATCGCTTTATCATGTGGGGTTCTTACCTGCCAAAAGGCATACAAACACGGGGAGGGGGGGGGGAATTGAGTTTTTGCTGGATGTCTTCAGCTATGCATCAAGAAACACCTGAGGCAGACCTGTAGACTTTTTCTGAGGTGATAACGCTTTTGCTGATTTTGTGTGCTATTTTAACAGTGACCATTTTGATCGGTCTGCCTGCCAGTGATTTAGTTCTAAGATTTCCATAACAACAAGACTGTTGATCTGTTGTTTTAATTCCTTCACAGGAATTTCACCGCAGAACTGATTTCTGAGTGGTGATACAGGAAAAGATCTAAAGGCCTTTAATAACGTTCCTGTAATGACAGCATCACTGTCCTCTTCTGTTCCTTTTCTTTAGGGAAAGTTACAGTGATGTGTTTCCATAAAATGTCTTCCTTCTGTGCTTGATGAAATTAATTTTGGTACTGGAGAGACAAGAGACATGGTTGTCTCCTGTTTTCCTCATGCTGCTCCCCTCCTTCATGTAAGGATTTGTGCTACCTTCAGCGATCACTGAGGAATGCAGAAGATGGGGACAATGAAGGGAGGAGATGGTCCTATCTTGTGGCAAGGGAAAACAATCTTCATGTGGATTGCTGCAGTACGTTATATCTGATATAAGTGGCTATTTTTGGCTGTCAAAATGGTTTTGAAAGGAAAAAAAACAAGCAGCACATATTGTGTTGGACTGTAATACTTATGGAAATACCTGCTGATGTTCCAAGACTGTGGAGAGTGGTCCTGGAACATCATCTATTCTGTCAGCATGACAGATCATTTAAGTAGTGTATATTTGCAGTCTTGGAATACTTAAGAAAGGAAACTATAATATCAGAGTGAATTTATGCATTCTGGAGATTTTTTTTTGTTTAAGTAGATTTAGAAAGTACTATACCAATTTCTGTTAAATGTCTAACCTGGTGTAGCTTAAATGGACTTCTGAACCTGCTACAGCTGGCTTCAGTGATGTATCTCTTTTTGTGGAAAGCTTTGCATTTGAAATTAATGCATTAAAAAAAAACCCTGAAAGCCAGTTCAAAATTCTGAAATGGTTTCTAAGAAACAATTGGGGAAAATAATTTCTTAGCAGTTTTCACTGTTTTCATTCACACTGCCAGGTGCTACTCGTATGCTTTAGTTAAGTCCTGTTGGCTTGTGGGTTTTTTTTTTTCCACTTTCTGCCCCAATTTCTAGGGTTATATAACCCTTGGCTGTGTGGAGCTTTAGCCTGTTCATGTAAACCTGAAGGTGTCAGTATCATTTTTGGATACCAGAGTGTTTCATCACAAGCGAAATTCCTGGTAAATAATTTTTAAAAATGGGTGGGGATTTATTGCTCTGTTCATTTTTATAGTTTCTTAATCTGGCTTGAGTCACCGGGAAGGAAGCCACGGATTCTTTGGTATAGAGCCTTTGAGCAGCCTGTGTGTTATTGTGCTGAATCACAGCACCTGCACCAGCCTAAACAAATCGGTTTTTTTGAGCCCCTGGAGATTCTAGACTTAGGAATAGCAGTTTTCTTGCCCAACAAATATAATTATAATAAAAACATCAAATATTTTGAAATGGATAAATATTCATCTGCTTATATTTGGTCTGAGCATAATTAAATTACACCTGATGTTTATGATTCATTCTATTAAGACTTACAAATGATGTTTTTGTGGTATGAAAAATATTCTGAATGTTGAATTGCTTTGTGTGATACACTATTATTATTATTTCCATATGCACAAACCCTGGGAGTTTTATTATTCATTTAATTTCTATAAATCATTATGAATTACTGAAACATTGTTGCTTAGGTCAGATTACATTTTCCATAGTTACATTAACATATATTTTGTGGAGATATTTTTCTCTTTTTTTTTTTTTCATTCTTGCTGCCCTATGCGTGTTTTTTATGTATGACTTTCATCACTATTACTTGACAATTATTAAAAGTAAACAGAGCAAGAAAGAGAAGAGGAGGAGGAGGGACAAGTTCTTTTCCTCAAACTGACTCACATTTCCTGTGTGAATTTGGGCGAATCAGTTAACTTCTCCGTGTCTGTTTCCACATCTGTACAGCAGGAGTAAATTTCCCATGGGCTTTATAAAAATTAATTGATATTTGGAAAGTACCTAGAAATTCTGAAATAGAAGGGCCTGTAGATTACAACATCTTATAAATTACATCATGATGGCATTGATTAGCTTAGGACTTTGTCAAAAGAATGTACAGATTATTTGTACCTTTGTGTCAATAGCTGTAAGTGAAGTTAATTTATGTTCCACAATACTATATGGTTATCACAAGCCCTCTGCGTTGTTCTCCGTGGTTATATACTGTCAGCAGTAAACCTGACAAATGTTAGCCCTAGCAGATTTACATTACTCCTAGAAAGTTCAGCTACTAATAAAAAAAATTGGAGTAGGTCAAAAAGTCTGGACTTAAAATAAGAACTACTTAAAAAAAAAAAAGTATTTATTATCAAGGTAAATACTCTTAAAACTCTTTGCTTGCATTGTTTTCACTGTGGCTCTATTTTTTTTGTTCGCAACTTCTCTAACCTGTTATCGCTCAGTGTTTAACCTTTCCCTTTTGGGCCATAAGAATAAAAAGGATTGAATATTTGCAAAGCAATGTTACAGCCATCTGGAGAGCTGTGCCTTTGGCCTTTTTCTATATATTTTCATGGCAATTGTACTGGTTTTCTTGGTTGACCTTGTGAGTGGCATATCGACACTGATTTTTTTTTTTTTTAAGATCTTAATGGGAATAGTAATTAAAGCAACAAAATGCACTTCAGATTTCTTTTGGATGGACCTGGGGAGGATAGCTAACTCCACACTAAGCAGGAAGCGGCAGGTTTTCGTCATCTAGGGTGTGACACGGCAGTTGTCTGATGATGTCTTTGGTGTCCTTCTACATCCAGTCATCTGAAGTTGTCAGTCTGACCCAGCCTCTGCTGAACAAGCAAGATTTTCAGGTTCTGAAGACTTCTCTGAGCTGTAATGTAGAGCTGCAGCATAATGCATTGTAATTTTGGACATTATTGTATGAGAATTACTCAATAGCAAGAACTGTCACCTGAGGCCCTGGGAACATAAGGCAAAATATAATTCTTGATGGACAGCAGTAGTAATAAAGAGAAAGCCCACTAATAATTAGCTGTATAATTACTTCAGGGTAGACCTCTGGAAAAGCCATTTTCCCCACACCCTTTTCTTCCTCCTCCCCTTTGCAAATCAGCCCTTGCCAAATCCTAACATAAAGCGTTTGGCAGACATAGCTAGTCATCTCTTACTCTGTATAAAGTACCCTCCATGCGAGGCACACATATAGAGAAAGTTTGGGTAATGGTTGGCTTGGCAAAGAGATTTTTTTGGACGGATAAAAATTCCCAAGGTCTCTGTTTATTTATATAGTTCTTGGAATAACCCTGTTTTCAAAAGGCTGCTAGCCAGCTGCTGAGACAGCGTTCCAGCTAATATATTCCCAACGCAATCACCACACTTTGCTTTTCCCATCATGATATCCCCAAGGCTGTTTTTGGTTAAATCTCATGACTGGAATATAGGAAAGTTCACATTAAGTCAAAGCTCACAATGCCAGAATGTTTCTTTTCTCTTTTTTCCTCCTTTTTTTATTTCTTTTAACCAAGCCTTTTTAAATGGAAAGGTGCCTATTTCAGCTGCTTTAGCCCAGGGTATTTCTCTGTCTGTGGGGAGAATAAGGCATCTGTAATGCAGTATACGGCTGCATATATAATGCCAAGAATAAGTGGATCGCTACGGTGGATCTCAAAAAGTGTATGTGAAGAGGTCACTTTTAGCAAGTAGATTAAACATTCTATTTCAGTGACTAAGATAAAAGCAGAGCCAGTACTAAGGATCTCTGTGGTATAAATGCCCTTTTAGCATTTCATTGTTCTTAGCAACCAAACCACTAAGGCAATGAGCCAGGACAACAAACTACACTTTTTTTCTGTTTGTTTTTATTTGACTTTTTTTTTTTTAAAGTCAGAAAATTAAAGAGGAAGACTCATGTCTCCTGGTCATAGTGCAGAGAGCCCAACGGAATTAGAAATGTTTACTTTTTTTTTCTGATTAGGTGAACTACTGTCATTGAAGAAAATCCTTGCCTATTTCTACTCTTCCTACCCACGGAAAGTCTTGTATTTCTTCCACAGGTGTGAAAATAGAAGTGAATAGTAACACCTACACAGAACAGAACAATGAGCCAAATGATTAATTTAGATCTGTGGTGCCCGTCTGTCCACGTGATGAAGGCGGAACTAAAGGTTCCCCAGGCAAAAACAATTCCTATATGCTTTCACACCCCAGCTTGGCCACAAGAGAGATGGTTGCTGTATGCTGGTCTGTGGGATGTATAGTCTTGGACTAAGCTTTATGCAAGAGAGCACATTTTTAGCAGAGGTTGGAGACAGGCAGAGAGTTGGGCCTAGCAAACCTATTTTGTCATATAACGTTACCCAAGGTATTTGAAATGTCTGCTGTTCTCCTGCCACTGCTTGACTACACCAAGCAGCCAGTGAGACTGTTCTGGTATTTTGTTTGTTTTTCTACATAGCTACGCTTCTTGATTCTTGTATCCAGGATAAAGCAACTTTTCACCACTGATTTAGTTAGTTTCTCTACATTCAGTGAGTGCCACCAATTTCTTTACTTGTTTCAGAGATCCTATCAAATTAAACGTTTAACCCTTCCTTCACCCCAAACCCACATGCTTAGGCAGAATGGAATTTAAAGGCTGGGCAGTTCTTCTTAAACTCCGTGTTTTGTTTTCCTCCTTCCTAGGGCCTGTCGTGCTTATCGTTAACCACAGCTCATCCTCACTGTGATAAGCAGTGCCACAGACATCTCCTTCCAGTGATGGCAGGTCTGGCTTTGTGCTGTGGGGGATCCTGTGACAGACATTTGCTAAGATAGAAAGAGATTAACCACCCTGAGAAGGGCACTGGAAGAAGGAGGTTCAGAAGACAGGATATT
Organism: Anarhynchus alexandrinus; assembly: GCA_008711295.1. NCBI lineage: Eukaryota > Metazoa > Chordata > Aves > Charadriiformes > Charadriidae > Anarhynchus > Anarhynchus alexandrinus. The sequence goes on from VUYV01000270.1 coordinate 407,972, forward strand.
TCACTCAGTGAGGGATAGCCAGCGCTACAGAAGTGGCTTTGTTGAGTGTATTACTCACCTTAAATAGTTAGCCGGTAATAGACTCCGTGTTGGTACACACCTGCACATCTACAGAGCTCCATTAATTTCAGCTAGACTCCAAAAACATACACAGGTGAATTCAAGTGATGAAACCATCCTGGGGAGACACACAGGAATGGAGCCCTCGAGGACAAACGTGTATTTTCAGTTTCTCTCAGGAAATTAGGGTGAACTGAATGCAATGAGTAAGAGGTCAGCCGTACACGGGAATGAGTGATATTTCATGTTGTTCAGCATTTTAGGGCATCCTCCCCCTGTAGTGCTGTACCTTATTTGGGGAAATACATAGACAACGCAGCTGCACCCGGTATGCCTGGACTGGTTTACTGGCTTGCTCTACTGCCATATCTTGAAGCTTTTGGATGAAGATATGCTGGAATATAAAAGAGGGAAATATATTTAGAAAATATAACAAGAACTTTTTGTCACCGTATTTATGCAGAGAAACTAAAATTACTATAGAGCAAATAGTGGGAAAAGTGGCTAGCAGATAACAAAGCAACAGAAATTGAGTTGAGCTCCACATTTCAATACCTGTAGGGGCTTCCAAACCCTGTCACTGAGAAGTAACTCCATAAAGCATGGGGGCTCCAGCTTCCATAGAAGTCACTCTACAAAGACAATTACTTTGAACTGTTATTTTTGTACTTTGAGAAAAGAAGTGTTCCTTGCTTCTTGGAGGTTATTATGAACATTGTTTCTTCTGTATTAAAATTTTGTTAGTTTAGAGCTATTTAACTCATCCCTTCTGAGCGGGGTTAAGTTTTCTGAGCATCCGGAGAGGTGGATGTGATTTTCCCCAAAGGCTGGATATGAACCCAAGGACACTGCAGATTGCTTGTCACAGGCAGAAGGTTGTAAGATCACTGTATATTGAAGGTCTTGGCAGCAGAACTCCAGGGAAACAACATTTTTCTTGAGAGTCCCACTGTGTTTTATCAACGGCAATATTAAAAAGCCTGAATGTTTTTCCTGATGTTCCATTAAATACACATGGGAAAGCAATATTTTATGTGAAAAGGAGTCCAGCTCATGTGCACAGTCTAGTTTCTGTTATCATCGCTTATATCTTTTGTGCTAAGAGTTTTTTATGTTTCCAAAAATCTCTTATTTTATTTGACATCTAGTATCTATACCACTTGGATTGGAGGACAATAAAAATGTCCCATCTTCATTTGTAAGATGCTTTTTGAGAAATAGAAAGCAAAGCTTACGTAGGTTATTTTAGAGTCTTTCCGAAATCGGAGATCATGGTAGATTAAGGTAGATTAGGAAAAAACCACAACAGTAATCATTATGGCTATGACTAACTTTCCATTACTGAAAAAAATATTGCCCTGTTCCTTTGATCAACTTCTGAAAAGGAATGTATGTATCTCAGATATATACCTGTGTATATATGCGTACACTTTATGAAGCGCATATGAACAGTAGCTGTTCATGTGTGCATACTCTTATGGATCAAAAATGTAATTGTCTTTTAACTTTGCACAGGTTATTGATTCCTTTTTCAAAAATGCGTGGAAAAACTATAAACTCTCATACTATAAGATGTGTGCAAAGGCTTCACTAGCTCCTGCTTCTTTACTCTGCATATTTATACACGTACATATACGTAGCCTAAACGTTTCAGTATGAATAGCTGCTGGGGGAGGGAAGGGTCAGTCAGGCATAATATAGATAGATGTGATTATTCATTTAAAAGCTACTGGCTGGGCTACTTAAATAGCTAGATTTGGTCAGTTATATCTGGTTTCCACATGTGTTTCCTGTTTTTCTTCTAAATTCTATACTGCTCAGGGACCTGGGGAATGAGAGTCCAGGATTTTCCTGAAAGGAAGGACTGCTTTGTTCATTACTGCCATGGGAATGTGTTAAATTTAAGCATGTGTCATACAGGTCTCAACCGTGTTTCTCAAATAGCAGATACAAGTTTAGTTCATTAGAAATGTAAGAATAGGGAGAAAGCAATGGTGGACGACTAGTTTTTTTTCCTTTTTTTTGTTTTTGAGTGGGTAGCAAAGAGGAGGGGATGTGTGTGTACTGTTTACGCTAGTCCTCTTTTGTTGTCTGTCAAAGTCAGTTCAAGCAAATTAAAACAGTGACTTTGAAGTATGCAAACTAAAGTAGCTCTGGTTTTCAGCCTAGCATAAACAATGTAAAATACATCAGTAGTCTTGTACACTCAGGAAGAGATAAAACATCCCAAGCAGAAAACCTGGGAACATATCAAAAATGTGTTTATTTTAAATCTGTGACAAGGCACAATTGTATTTTTCTCTCCTTAGACAATACTGTTTTAATTATGAGTGGTTCTGTCTCTTATTATGGTAATCCACTATAAGCCCCTAGAAATTGCTTATTAAGAATTAAGTTTCTGACTATCCAGCTAAGAGGAATAAGTTACTAAATCTGTTGCAGCCAGGTTATTATCAACATTTTTCTAAATGTTGTGTGCACACTGTTAGCAGAATTATCATAGTAAAAACTAGGATTTTTCTGACTAGCTGGTCATGAGGGAGGAGTATAAAATATATTCCAGTCTTAAGCACCATAATACACCCAGAGAAGGCATTTCTGTAGTCTGCTCCAGGCCTTTGATTTTAGGTGAAAAAGTCAGAGCATGATTTCTCTAAATTCCTTCTACAGTCAATAGAAAAGGTGCTGTCCTGCAGAACCAAACACTGCAACATGCAGTTGTTGCGAGAAACATCATCTCCATCGAATCCTCAAATATTATCATGTTCAAAATTAGCCATCCCTAGCGTTGTAGCCTCCAGCTCTCTGCAGCCAAGCTCTCCTGCTTTCAGAGCACCTCACAGTCACTGCAAGGGACCAGGCCCAAGCACAGCCATAAAATTCTTTCTGGTTGGTAGCCCCCAAACAGTTAGCTAAGTTTGGGATAATTAATTTCACTGGCTTCTTACTGACTACCCAAGACAGCAGAAGAGGAACTAATAGCTTCCTAGCACACCCTTCTTCCATGCCAACTCCAAATTTAGTTCATCAAATTGGGTGGAAGTGTATAGGTGATCTGAATTCCTGACTCTGTGCTCAGTTTGTGACCAACCTGTACAGTCAGCTCAGGTCCCTCCATCTGGACTAACTGAAGACTTCCTCAGCACTGAGCTTCGGCAACTTACCTGATATCTAGGCAGGTGGGGAGACTCACTCAAACTGAAGAGCCAAGTCTTAATGGAGCCCTGGGTATTGCTTTTTTCCAAAGTTTCATCTTTAATACCCAAAGCCTGATAGTGAGTGCATGTGTGTGAGTGAAGGGGTGGCAACAGTTTGATCTCAGACTAGAAAAAAGAGGTGTAATGTTGAGCTGATGCTGGAACCTGTATAAGTTATCCAGGTGGCATAAAGAGAAGAAGCCCTGGTGACAAAGTCGTGTGTGTTTGTGAATTATGGTCTTTACAGGAGGGGAAGTGGAAGCATTCTTAATTGCATATTAAACAGACTGGATTTTTGTTCAGCTGATTGTGGAAAATGTTGCCCAATATGCTGTTATATCAGGTCTTAAGGTATCGAATGAAGAACTTAGGCAAGATGAAAACTAAAACCATATTTCAAAATGTCAAGAACTGGTTTGGGATTTCCAGTATGTCTTTTAAAAAAGCATTTCAGAGAATCATTCTTCTTATTACTTTTTAAGGAAACCGCAACTTCTGGAAGAAATAGACAAAAGGTTATCTGTATGAGAGTATAGTTATCCATCCCTTCCACTCAGAAGATTCTGCAGATGGCAAAAACTTGCTTGTAAATCTTTGTGTATGTTTCACCAAATTTCCTGGGAAGATTTTAAATAAAGGTATTAGACTTGGAGGGTGAGAAGCAAAACTAATCACTTTGATAAATGAGGAAAAAGGTAGATAATAAAATCATAGAATATTTTGGGTTGAAAAGGACCTTTAAAGGTCATCTAGTCCAGCCCCCCTGCAATGAGCAGGGATGTCTTCAACTAGATCAGGTTGCTTAGACCCCTGTCCAACCTGACCTTGAATGTTTCCAGGGATGGGGCATCTACCACCTCTCTGGGCAACCTGTGCCAGTGTTTCACCACCTTCACTGTAAAAAAATTCTTCCATATATCTAGTCTAAATCTACCCTCTTTTAGTTTAAAACCATTATCCCTTGTTCTATCACAACAAGCCCTGGTAAAAAGTCTGTCCCCATCTCTCCTGTAGGCCCCCCTTAAGTACTGAAAGGCTGCAATAAAGTCTCCCTGGAGCCTTCTCTAAGCTAAACAACCCCAACTCTTTCAGCCTTTCTTCATACAAGAGATGTTCCATCCCCCTGGTAATTTTTGTGGCCCTCTTCTGGACCCACTCCAACAGGTTCATGTCTTTCCTGTGCTGAGGGCTCCAGACTTGGGTGCAGTACTCCAGATGGGGTCTCACTAGAGCAGAGTAGAGGGTCAGAATCACCTCCCTTGACCTGCTGGCCACACTTCGTTTGATGCAGCCCAGGATACGATTGGCCTGCTGGGCTGTGAGTGCACATTGTCAGCTCATGTCCAGCTTTTCATCCACCAGTACCTGCAAGGGGCTGCTCTCAATCCCTTCATCCCCCAGTCTGTATTGATACTGGGGGTTGCCCCGACCCAGGTGCAGGACCTTGCACTTGGCCTTGTTGAACCTCATGAGGTTCACATGGGCTCGCATCTCAAGCTTGTCCAAGTCCCTCTGGATGGCATCCTCTCCCTCAGGTGTGTCAACAGCACCACTCAGCTTGATGTCATCTGCAAACTTGCTGAGGGTGCACTTGATCCCACTGTCTATGTCATTGATGAAGATATGGAAGAGTACTGGTTCCAATACAGACTCCTGAGGGAGTCTCACTCATCACTGATCTCCATCTGGACATTGAACTGTTGATCACTACCCTCTAGATGCGACCATTGAACCAATTCCTCTTCCACCGAACACTCCACCCATCAAATTCATCTCTCTCCAATTTAGAGAGAAGGATGTTGTGGGGGACCGTGTCAAAGGCTTTACAGAAGTCCAGAGAGATGGCATCCTTAGCTCTTCCCTTGTCCAGTGGTGTAGTCACTCCATCATAGAAGGCCACTAGGTTGGTCAGGGAGGACTTGCCCTTGGTGAAGCCGGGCTGGCTGTCTTGAATAGGTAGTACTGGAGAAAAACAGATCTGTGAAAACAGGATTTTGCTCCTCACTGTTTGAAGAACCAGTGGAGTGCAGAGATGCCATAGAAAAAGATTATGTTTCAAAAAAATTAAAAGGAGGAGTATTAAATATTTGCAGATAAGCATAGAACTGAACAACAAGATTAGGTGTTGTTGAGGTAGGAAAAGTTTCATAACAAAGTAACACAAACCCTAAGTTTGTGAAGGAAATTTTGTGTTGTTTTCTAATGATGTGTCAGATTGAAAACACCAGGGAGAGGAAGACTCTACCGTTACTCAAGCAGGAGCCAAGAACTCACCTAAGCGACTACCATAATTATAAAGCTGTTTTGCTACCCACTACGAAGGAAATATTATGTGATATTTAGCATATCTAGCATCTATATGACTAGATTAGCCTTGCTAAATTATAGTATCAACAAACATGAACAAAACAGTGTGACAGATGAGGTATTTTGGTAGCTGTATGTTACAATATTAGAACTTTTCCTTTTGACTTCTCCACAGTGGTCTTGACCTTGCTTCAGGTAGCAGTAGAGATTTTTGTTCAATTCTAGTGGTCATGAGTTTTTGATATTGTATAATAGCTTTTCTTTCAAAGCAAGTTAGATTATCTCTCAAGCAGTGCCAAGTCAGCTTTATCTCGGCCACATTAGACAGAGCTCTGCACCTGGGCACAATGCTGCTGCTGGTATGCAGTTACCCTATCTAGTATTAATACCTTGGCTATGCCTAACTTTGATCGAATTGCATTTCTTCTTTTTAATTTAAAACAAGTATTGTAGTACTTCGGTTAGGAATATATATTAGAGTTCCCCTCCTCTGTGAAGAAATCTTGGTATAGTCTCCAGATAAAAAGTTCAAATGTGGCAATTTCTCTTTTGAGGTCTGGAGCTCTCCAGTTTAGCTCCTATTTGTGTTGGCTGAGAAGATGTTTGGTTTTTTTGGTCTCAAACTGAGATAGTAGCGGGTACAGTTTCATGGGAAAAATATCCTTTGATCTGAAAAAGAGTAAAGATTACTAGTAAATTTATGTAACAGCTCGTGCTGCGTCTCACTGCAGGAGACAGGAATTGTCACTGTTCCTGCTTTCAGAGTTGTCTGTATTTCAGTATCTTGGTCACAACTGCTTTTGTGATACTGATATATAGGAACTGGTGCTAAGTTAGAGTAATAATCATACGCTTAAACTACTGTGATATGTCATAATAAGGACACAAATAATGTATCTGAATACATTTCATATGAGCACTGGATCATTGATTCTTACAGTGACTTAAAATGAAGGGACAAAGATTGTCATAAGGTCTGCTGGTACCATAGAGATGGTTTCCATAAAATCGGAAAATGCTTGATAGATAAAGCTTTAAGCAAAAGTTACTAAAAGCAATCGATGTTTTTGTGTGTTACTGTGACGAGACATAACCTGAGAGTGGTTGGCCCTCAGATGCTGCACCTGATTGCTAGTGTTATTCCTGGTTTGATGCACACAGCCACAAAAATTGTGGGACTTTTTTCTCTCTTTACTGGTTCCTGTGAAACCAATTTGACATACTTTGTCCTCAATTTGAATTTTAAAGTTCGTGCTCAAAAGTTCTGGCAGCACATGATTTCACATTTTTTGTGTCACAATTTAACAGCACAAGTCTGCATAGGACACCTTTAGTAAAAATCCCAAGAAAATAGAAATGTATTGTTCCATATTTTAGTTCCGGAAATCCCTTGATCTGGTCTGTGGGCTTACATATACTATGAAACTGTTTGCTATAGAATGTTTTTTTTTCATAAGCTAAGTTTGAAATTCTGAAGTTTCTTAGAAGCATAACAACAGGCTTTGATGTTGGTGATTTAGGATTACTTGACCCGTTTTAATGAATCTGTTTCTAAATTTCTTCAAGATCAGGCTGTCATAAATCAACGAATATTGAATTTTTTTCTTTACGGTTATGTCAATACATGCCATACTAAAGCTATTCTGTCTATTCAGAGGGTCAAGATAATAGTGGAGCAGTTCTGCTCTTGATGCAATTAAGTGTTACTGGGTTTTTCTCTGACCTGATCCAAGGACTTGAATGTAGAATCCAGGGAGCTTTCAGTTAGGTCATAGTATTGTCGTTGTCACTATGTCAAGAAACATGTATTACAAGAAGAAAAAAAAATATAAAATGACAGTTCTTCTTTTGACCTGAAGTACCACGAAGCAAGCTGGCTTGGAGACAGGTCCTTCTAAGTGTTTTGCAAGCAAGGAAAATTTTGAAATAAGCTGGCATTCCTGATGGAGCAGTGTAATTCTTTTGTGTGTGTTGCTATTGGTATATATTTCTCTTGACTTGGAAAAGTATATTTCCTTATAATATAATTTATGAATAGATATGAAAAGATGGTTAGAATGTCTCTTCTGAGAGTCTCTTCCTTTTAAATTTCCACTGAAAATATTTGTCTTCTTTCCTTTCTGGTAGTTGACAAAAGTACAATTAGTGTTCATCAACATTCTTAAATCACCAGAAAGAAGGTAAATATTTGTTCATAACTCAGTTTCCCGGCAACTATGTCACGATGCAGCAGTTAAAATAAGCTTAAAATTGTAAAATGTGCAGAAACTAGTTTGTCACAAATTTTTACTTGTTGAATAATCAGCTAACAGCGTTCAGAACAATTGTCTTACCAAAGGAAAGTAAATATCTAAGTGTAACTGATAACATGATGAATGACAATTGTCAAACTCTTTTTTGAGGAAAGACTTCGTCTCCTATCATAGTTGACTGAGCTTTAACGAGCCCAGGGGGAAGAGTCTGTTGAATTCTCTCTGCACCCACCAAAGATTTCTCAAAACAGTCTGGAAACTCAAGTTCGTACACTAAACCAAATAACCCTGGGTGAAACCCAAAATCAACAACAAGATGCTAAGTATATGATCTTAAAGAACAATGGCACCAGAGGTAGGTATTTCACAAAAAAATGCTGAAATTCAAAACAGTGACTGGTATTGTTGGAGTTCAATGACTCCTCCAAATTCTTATTTTCTTTAATTTGATCATTGCATCCACAACATGGATTCCATTACCACCTGGTTTCTTATTTTTCTACTCTGACTTTCTTTAGCGATTTAGTGCTTTGGGAACTCGCCTATAGCCTAATGGAGAACTACAATAAGAATGAGAAGAGAATAACGTAAAACCTTTAGGGGACAACTCTGCCTCAAAGGGTTTTTAGGTTAACCTAAAAGTTTTCCTCTAGTAAATATGTTAAAACCCTGTCATGGTACTGTGCAGTGTGTTTCTGATTAAACAGTGTTCACACCTCATTTATTTTGGCTATATTTGCCATTAGCTCTGTTATAAAATATACTTTGTTGAGTAATTTTTTGCTTTTGATTATTGTAATGGCAGTGCTCCAGATACATTTTGGAAGTCTTTAGAAGTTGCATCTCTTGGTATAGCTTATATTTTTCTCCTGAGAATTGGACAACTCATACAATGTGTAGAGGGTTTTGTTTGGTTTTAGGTTTTTTGTTTAGACTATTAATAAAGGTCTTTCTTCCTTTTGGAATTATTTTTCCTATTTTAGTCCTGATGTCCAATTACAGAGAGTTCAAGGACAATTTGCAATGGAACAGATTATTTGTTGGCTTCTAAATTTCACCTTGAATGGAGAAAATTAGTCTAGACAGAGTCCTGGGCAAAAAAAGATGTTAAAAGATGGGTTATATAGCTGAATTGGTTATTTTTAGAAGGCAAACTTTCTTCTGCTTTCTGACTTGCACTGGAACAGAAAGGAAAAAAAGGTATATCCAGTGACTTCAGGTGCTGAAGCCTGATGACACATCATGGATTTAGTAGTATATTAGGACAGTGATGATCTGTGACGGGCTTAAATTAAGAAAAAAAAATTCCAATTCCTGAATGGGAAGCAAAGTTGAAAGTTTTTTTAAAAAATGTGTGTAATTAGAAAACTCAAGAAGATTTTAAAGCATTCTGGTTCAATCTGATTGTGGAAGTGCAAAGGTTATTCACATGCAAATGTACAGCTGTAGCAAAAGGAAAATCCCAGAAGACTGGGGAGAAAAAGAAGAGGAGGGGGGGAAAAAAAAAAGCCATACCTGTAATAGAATGGAAGCCAGATCACGATATCCTGGGGTTCTGTCTTTGTGTTTGTGTGTATGCATTGTACTCAAATAATACTCACTTACCTATAGCAGGACGCATAAAATGTGTGTGTATATACATGTGTGTGTTTATATATACACTTAAGATATGCATGTGTGTGTAAATACAAAATAATAGAGCTTTTATTAATTAAACATCAATTACGGCTTTCACAGAACTGAAAAATCCTTCAACAATCATAAGTTTGTCGATTGGTCACATTTTTACAATTCATCAGCAAGTGCAACACAATAAAACATTTTTTTCTTACTTTTTGTTCCAAATATTGAGGAATTTCCCTTCTCAAAATCTATTTTTTCCATCAGTATTAACTCTGAAATTAATTGTGGGTATAATCCAACAAAATGGGTCAAATAGGTATTCTGTGTAAAGTGTTGTGTCCATGTAATGCTTACTTTGTTTTAGATCTTCTTTGAGGTCTTAACTTTTGTTTTAGACCTCAAATTCAAATGAAAACCAAAACTAAAATACCATCAAAAGTAAACCCAAAAAACAGTAACTTCAAAATGTTTTTCTGTAAGAATTTCTGGAATTCTGGATGTTTGGCAAAGATGTGTGACTGTACAGTTAAGCTTTATCTTACTTTCTCTATGTTGTCTTGTAAATTCTGTTTGTTTGAAGACACTTCATTTTTAAACATTATCAGCAAATAATATGGCCTGCTTGTCCCTTCCTTGCAACAGTTCTACAGTGAACTTTTAGATTGATACTCATTAGCTTGTTCTATACATTTGTAAAAAGAACAAAATAAGATATATATCTGTGGGAAATAATTTTCAGTGCATTCCTCAAAGGTCAGTAATTTGTCCTGAAAGCTGGTTTGGAGAACTTCATTGAAACATTTATCTCCCATAGATCTAAGAATAATGATCGAGACAACGTCTGTGCTTATTATTTGTATTCTTCAGAAAGTCTTCATACTCTACAGCTGCAGACTTGAAGTCCTTGGGGAGTGTAATCTGTTTATACATCCTTATGATAGAAGATTATTAAAAAGAACTTGATAATACAGTTAAGAAAGCAAAGTTACTTAAGAAAGCTAAAATGCTAATAGTAACTTCTAACCAGTTGCTGGTATAACTAATTCCAACATAATAAATAATCACTTTGTATTGTGCTAAAAGGTCTTCCTGCTAATTAAACTCAGCCATTCCAGACATGATCAGATAGCTGAACTGGGCCAATGGCGTTGTGGTTGTATTTCTGTTGCTATGCATGTCTTGCATACTGTCTGCTGGAGAGCCCTTGTAGGAGATTCCTTGGAATAAACAGAAGATGAGATAAATCTGGATTTTATTATTTATTTATTTCAGATTGAACGCTAACATTGGTTTCACCAGTCACAGCATTGGCTTCCCTTTAGCAAGTACTAATAAAATAAGAACATCACTGAATTTCTGGACATTCTACAAAGATGGCTTTATTTTCACACTCCCATTATCTTGACTAGCAGCTTAGAAAATTGGAAGTGTGGTAGGCAAATTAGTCAGAAAAGGTTTGCAAACAAAGCTTTTTGAAAGTTTCTGTAGTCCGTTAGCCTGCTGTGATTAAGTTATATCACTTTCTGTAGCTAATACCATGCAAGAATGTGATGTGTGTATTTCAATACTCTCAAGCCTTTTCCTCCCTTCTTGGGTCAGCAGTAGGAAGGCAAAAGTTCTGAGAAAATATCAAACTAATGCCTCTGGATCCATAGCAAGATACTTAAATCTTTTTGAGGCCAGGGTTAGTAAAAGTCAATATCCTACCAGAATCTTTTAGCTTAATTTTTGCTTGAATCCCCTTTCTCGTCATGTCATGGACACGTGTAGTTTGCTCCTACCGTGCTGGGGTTCTTGCTCCATTTCTGTTCATTGTGTAGCCATTGTGCAAGTGCCCTCCTGGATAGCATACTCTCTGCACCCTTCCCACCTTCTTGTCCCAGGCCGACTCTGGACTGGAGCCTGCTACACATGGTAGCCTTGCATGCAAAAGAACTGCTCGAGCAGAGCAAAGCATGGTTCTTAATGTAACACCAGGCTCACGCTGGAGTTGCAAATTATTCTTATTTGCAACTCACCCAAAGAGCACCCTTTAGGACAAGTGACGGAGGAAAGTGTGGGAGAACCAGAGGAAGAGGTGCCATTGATGCAGTCAAGCTATATTATTCTTGTTCATAGTTAAACAGCCTTTAATTAATTTGACTGCAGCATCAAGACCATTTTTCAAAGTCTTTTGTGCTACTGAAAACAACTTCCTTTGAAACGGAAGACTGAGAAGGAAAAGAAAGAGATACTAGTGCTGGTTGGGTAGCCTTTTGAACAGTTCTTGAGATGAGGTGAACTCTTGGACAGCTAAAGTGTGACTGCCGGGTCTGGGCTGCTGTGGTGTAGAAGCACCCTGTGGGCTGAGCTGCTGGGTATCCTGGACCAGGTACCTGAGGAAATGTGCATCCTGACCAGCTTGGGGTGACAGATCTAAGTGGCCATTGAGCCTACTTGTATTTTAGCTCATTCCCATCCCACAGTGAAATGGCAGAATTAAGGGGGAATCATTGTTTCTGGCTCATGAATAGTTGTTGAGCTCCCTATCCACTGAGTTCTTTGCTGTATGAAATATGTATTACATAAAGTTCTTGGGTTTATGATGTGGCATGTAGGATTAATAAGTCTGGGCATTCCTAACCTAGGGCATTTTTAGGTATTTGAAGGTTTCTCTTTACTAATTCATACTTTTTTTTCAATGAAAAACTACAGTTATCAGGTCAGAAACTTGGTTTCTTCTTTGTTTATTGATCCAGATATAGACTGTGAAGAAATAACTCTGGTTCTATGAAGGAAATCTGAATTAATAACAATGTTATAAATGCAATTTACTTGACCTGTCTTGTATTACTGTTACACATTTTATTTGGTTATGTCCAGACCCAAACAACACTAGAAGATTATTGTTCATGATTATTTCTAAACCGGCAAAAAGAAATAATTGTTTGGCACTTAAAGCCATCAACTTTGACTTCCTCAAGACTGTTTGTTATATACTAGAAGATCCTTCAACTTGGCAATAGAATGATGTACTTTGGATTTATTTTTTTAATTATTTTTTCCCCCCTCCATCTAAACCTGAATGTTATGTTCTTTTTCTGTGCCATGTAATAGCTGAAACTTAGATAAAGACTTTGGGAAGTCTGGAGTTTTAGACTGACCAGAAAAAAAACTTTCTACGTCTTATTTTTTCCTCTTCTAACTAGACAAAAAGGTCTCATATAAGATGTTGGCTTTGGCAGTGATGTGCAGTATTTGAAATAATCAGTGGTGTCATAAAATTATTGTGTAAGCTTATAAACTTCAATTACTTTGTATAATTTTTGGTTCTTCTGGAAATTCTACAGGCTGTTATTAATGTTTAGTTTAACCTGCCATCATGTGCATCAACTAGCTATAGCTTCATGACGATGCACTAAGTGTGGCAACCATGTAACCGCAGTAAGAATCAGAATAAACTCTTGGTTTTCTGATACTTCCATCCACTATCCAATTATTATATAATAACCATGTAAACGAAAAGTTCTGGCAAGCATTCAGAGTCTCAGGAGGCATGAAATATTTTAGTCCTTTTCAGCGACAGCTCTGTCATTTACTGTGGGCTTGTCCAGGAGGGTTGGCCTATATGTAAGAATATGGAGCCCCTAACTTTCAGATATTTCCTTCACAGTTCTATTAGTAGTTCATGCTTAAGATGTTGTTTACAGCAATTTCGTATTGCTGCTCTAGTGATAAGTTAGAACTTTCACTGTTGTCCTAGTCAGACCATCAACAGAGATAAAGCTGATTAGATTGATTTCTTTTTTTTTTCTTTTTTTTTTCTTAATTATTTTTTAAGAAGTGCAATAGACTTTATAAACATGGCATTGTCAGGAAGGACAGACAGAATTTCTGTGAAATCTTGCCAATTGCTTTAATTATTTCTGACAGCTCGCCTGTCACATTAATAGGCTTCTGTTTAAGGAAAAACAATTTTTTCCCCTTTAGCTGCCATGAGAGAGGTCAGGAACAGAATAATTGATGTTTTATGATGCAACATTTTACAAGGGTTTGTTGTAACAAAGGCAAAAAACCATCTGTAGCTGCAGAACAAAGTATAAAAAGTCAGTTCTTGTATAAACTCTGATCTACCCGTGGTTGGTGTATTGCAGGGACTAGAAAGCAGAAAATAATACCAACAATAAAAATCACTACTAAAAAGGAAAAAAAAAGTTCTTGGCAGCAAGTTTTCTTAGGCAGCTTGCCAGTATCCTGATTCAGTGTTTATGGGAACATCTTGAAATGACTCCCAAATTAATGACTATATCTTCCATCACTCCAGTCTGATGTCTGAACATGAGGAGAAATAAACAATAGTTAATGATCTGGAAGCTGCTGGCAGTTACTGTATTAGTTCTGGTTCTTATTTTCACTTACTAACAGCAAACTGTTCTGATCAGATGTTTATCTTTGAAAAACATATGCAATGGAAAATTGCACCTCAGATTGCTATCCATTTCAATCTCTTTCACTGGGACAGTTTCACACACAACAAAATTATTTCATTTTGATTTCATAGCTAGCTGCTTTTAAGAGTAAAATGTCTGCTTTAAAACAGACTGTTTTTCCTTTTTTTTTTTTTTTTAATTTTTCTTTTCTTTTTGGTGAGGGATGTTAGGCACCTGAACATACTGTACTGTGGGGTTCCCTTGAGAACTCAGCAGGGATAAGCACACAACTGTGCCAAAAAGACTATTTTCCTGCCCAATACCATTGGCCAGGCCAAGCTGCTGGGGAGAGGCGATTAGTTTTTTTACGCAAAGCAGTCAGATGATAAATTGCTGTAAGATTCAAGATCTCTCATTTTACATTGAGTGTGTATATATGATGTAAAGGGCTTCTGTGACATTAGTTGTAAACGCAAAACTGGCTTTTTATTGTTGTCCCTTCCATTTATTTGGGAATTAATTTATTGCTTGGTTGGATACTGTCATAATTATTTTTTTTTCTCTTTACAAGATTTGCAGTCTGGTACAGTATGTAATTGTATGCACAAGTAAGATCCATGTGGTAGATTTCACAATCATGTGATAAATGTTTTCAAAGTCAATTCTGAATTACCTAATTCTAACATTGGAACGAAGCCTCTTCAGGTCCCTTAGCAGCTTCACAGGCTCACGTGTTTCTGCACAATGCTTTTTATTTTTGCAAAGGACTATTCCATAGCAACTGGGGACATAGGATTGGAAGGGTGCCTTCATTTATCAAGCCCAGGCCCCTGGTGTTACAGGCACCGTGTTAAATAACTCCTTCCCTGTATTTACAGTGCTGCGTTTTAAGACTTCTTTCTCCTTTCCTGCCTCCCTAAACGTGGAATTCTTATCCCTCCTCAGAGATCAAGAAAAATCTTGCACTCCCTTATACCTAAAGGCTGCAGCTTTTTCTAATATCCTTTTGGCCAAGCAGAGAGAGAGGAAGATTGTGTGTTTTACATTGTCCACTCTCTTCAAAATACCTATTTCTAGTCCTTGAAGAAAAAAAACGAGGCATTATAATATTCTGCATAATTTGATTAAAAAGTTTGTCCTATCTGAAGGTAGCACATATCAAAATTAAGATTGCTCTTTTACTGAGTACCCTTGGTTTTGACTTACATGACTAAAAGACTACGGCCTACAGTCATGTTGTATTGAGAAATACAGTAATACTTTTTATATATATTTTCTGTGGTGATTATATCAATATGTGTGGTGTCTTAGAGAAGTTCTAGAAATCCTCATTGGGGATGACTCATAAAAGGCATCATTACTAAGTGTAATTTAGACTTCTCCAGCTAAGACTGAAGAAAATCTTTGTTGCATTAGGAAATCTTAGCTTCTTATATACTTTTGGGTCCTAAATTTATTTCCTGTCTTACTCTCTAATTGTTCTTATTCCAGCTCATCTTAATAACTTCCCTTACTTCTCCTCTAAGAACCGTTACTATTTTTCTAGCTACATTATGAGGAGCTGTATCTCTAATGATATGCTTCATACATTGCTAGGGTGGTTGAAGAAATTGCTAAGTGATTTAGAGAAATGTGAATTTTTGTTGTCTTAATTTTTTTTGATTTTGCTTCTTTGAACACTGTGTCCTGAAATATGCATATCAGATGTCATCTTCAATTTTTTTATTTCTTAGCTTGAGACCCCTTACCAGGGATCTCACCTGCAAACATCGCTAATGACCTCCCAATCCATTTTAATTTCAGAGTTTCAGAACTGTGATATGCAGTGTATCTAGTCCCACAAGAAAATACAGACTACTTACAGGAAGCTTCCAAAGTAACAAAATTGTTTTTATAACGGTGGCTGCTGAATTTCAGGTGCACGTCCATTATTAAACTTCACTTAAGATGTAGTTTAGGAAATAAAAATAGAGTTCCACTGGGGACAAAAATTTCACCATTGTGTATTGAGTCTGGGTTAAAAATTTACCCTCTGTGAATTCATTGAACTTATAACTATTTTCTCAGTTGAATGAATGTAAATCTTGACATGAAAGAAATTAGCCTGGACCTACACATGGACAAAAGATGTCCTTTTAAAGAAGGTCTCTTACAACTACTTTAACAAAAAATGAAATTAAGTTTTCAAGAGTCAACAATTACAATTTCAAGTATAGAGGAATGCTCATGAAATTGGGGCAACTTGCCAGACCACAAAGGCCTTTCCTATTCTACAGTTCTCCTCTGTATTGGATATAGGAGAAGAGGCAAGATGTAGCCAGACCTGCAGCTGAATTTGAGAGAGCTCCTTTTGGGGTTTGACAGCTTTAAGTTAGGTGCAATCACATCAGTCACATTCGGCATCTCTGTGCTTTCTCATATTTTGTGGTTGAAACCAACAGAGTAGATAGTCTATAGATGGTCTCCATAGCAGAAATACTGTATTTTATAGCCATAAATACGTGCTGGTCTGCAATTCTGTTCTTTCATCTAAACTGCTTTTATCAACTTCATCCATTTCT
Source organism: Anarhynchus alexandrinus (assembly GCA_008711295.1). NCBI lineage: Eukaryota > Metazoa > Chordata > Aves > Charadriiformes > Charadriidae > Anarhynchus > Anarhynchus alexandrinus. The sequence goes on from VUYV01000270.1 coordinate 424,381, forward strand.
GCTTGGGACTATATTTGGCAATATTCTCAAAGGCAAGTGGGAAACTCTGCAGTTTGCTGCTTGACTCCTGTAAGCCTGCCACAGAAATGAAATAAACATTTCTTATGAAATCACTTACCAGGCATAGACACATTCCTTTTACCCTGTATAGGAAAGGTCTATGGTAAAGAGTATTCAGGGCATCAGGGTTTGGTATGCTGCTCTGGAGCTGGTGTGCATTTACACTTTCACCTGGTTTTGCACCAGCGGTTATTTTCAGTTGATCCAGCTGCAAGTAAGTGTAAATAGGTATTTAGTGATTGGCAGAGGAGCAAAGAAGAGGCAACGGTACCTGGATACGATGCTACATTTTATATTAATAGCTCCAGAAACAGATCTGCCTTAGCTGATCTAGCCCTAGTTTCTTGTCTGGGAGTACATCTTTCACCTTTATTTTATGGATGGTTAGGTGCAGTGCTCAAAGTTAGATATCCACATTTGAAAACATGAGTTGGTGTCCCATATGAAGAGATGATTTCATAATATAGATGCGGTGGAGTTGCTCTGATTATGGCCAGAGATGATTTATGATTTATAACTCAAATTAGCGCACTTTTTCCTTAAGTGCAATGGGAGTGAACAACAGATTTTTGTAAAATGCAGAGATATTTTCTTTATCGAGAGTAAATATCACTCTGGATAAGCCTCACATGAAGGTATCTCTAGACAAAAAACGTGCACTCAGTTTTAAAGTTTAACAAGAATTAAAAATCAAAAAGAATAACCCATGGCCTATTGAAGGAGAAATTTATTTTAATTTCCTGTCAACTAGAAACCATACTTGGATGTGGGGACAGTGGACAAATGTAGGCTAAGGCCATTCCATCTATTTCACAGTATGGCTCTAGAAATGGCATCTAAATTAGACAAATAGTCATAGATTTTGGAACTGAAAGGATTGGTGTGTATCATCTGCTTGGATATTGTCCCTAATGCAGGTGAAACAAGTTTGCTTAGTATGTGACACAAGGAGCCTCGACCTTCTGTTTAAGCTGTAATACGTCTATCTATAAAATGCCAAACCTTAATTTAAAATGATGGTTGGTGAAACTTCTGCTGTGAAGTTTCAAATGGATTTTATTTTCTTTAAATAGCCACACTTTTAAAACATGTACCTCATTGTTGGTTTTAATTTGACCGTTGGCTCTGTTAGCCCTTTCTCTGCTGGCTGGGGGAGCCGTGGACTATTAGAAATTTCCTCTTCGTAGATGTTTTGTTTTATTACTGCTTTTGGGTTTTGGCTTTGTGTACACTTTGCAATTTCGACAGTGCCAGAGTGCCCCCCACCTACTAGGATGCTTCACTGCTCTAAACGCTCAGGAGGTGTTCACCAGTCACCTCTGCACTCTTTGCTGATGAGCAGCTTTAAGGAAACCCTTGAATACTGTTAATAAGAAGTACCTTGAACTTTTACAAGATCTGTTTAAATTTGGCCAGAAATATCCCGTTCAATACTAGAACAGCATAAGAAACACTGCAAACATTAAATAGTTTTTTTTTTGCATCAAACAATTTTCCCAGTGTATAATTATGCAATTATTTAAGTAATAAAGTTTTAAGCTGGTACACGCCTGTAACTTCCTTATACTTCTGTATTAAACCAAAATGCCCTTAAGCATTTCGCTTTGTTTTCTATTCACTTCATTTCCCAGAATAATTAAAGCTTAGTCATTCTTTATAATGTCATGCAGGTAGGAACATAGGCCTGCTTTACAATCACAAAGGTAGAGCCAGGTACTACTTTCAGGGTACTTTTGTAAGAGTAACAAATTTTCAACAAAGTTCTCCACTCTCTGCCTTACATAATACAAGAAATCAAAAATTCTGTATCAGAACATCTGAAGTCACATTCGTAGTTGTATAAAGAAATATAACCCCTCTGATTTCAGTACAAAAATGAGGTTGCAGCAGCTAAGCAGCTGGGCCTATGCGTTTGAGCTAAACTTTCTATTGTGTAAGCAGTACTATACCACCTAACGTTAAGAAAGGCCGAGACAGATTAACAGGGTCACTGTTCTTTATTTACCTGTTTGATGCGACCAGAATTTTAAAACCTTAGTTGGGGTTTACAGGCAATGCACGAGTGCCCGCTGTAGGGTTTGCACCAATGTTTATAAGCCCATTTGCATGAATCTCAGTGCGGGGCTTTGGTTTATGCCAGTCCCAAAGGCAGCTTTCCAGTTTCATTTTACTTTTTTCTCTAGACTGTGATAACATTCTTTCAGGGTTCCCTCTTGCATCGCACAACTGTCTTGAAGCTTATCTAGTACTGATCTGTGTCATTTAGGAAATGTTGCTTTCATCTGAGAACTCATAATATTCAGTCAGTGTGTGCCATTCATAACTAAATAGTCTCTGCTTTTCATTGTTCCTTTAATTAATGATTGCTGATTGGTTTGACTTGCTAGACATTGTTGCCAGGCATGATCAAAGAAAATCCAAGATTAATCTGCTAAACTAGATGTCAGATTAGTAAATTCCTCTGTGCTATTACGAAGATTTTTCTCCCTCAGTAAGGGCCTGTCAGAGGATGATGGCTTGGCTATACCTCTGACAGGTCAGTCCAAAGGTCAGTCCTTGAAAACATGCGCACATTAATGCAATAGAGCGTGATGACTCATTTATATCCAGTTTAGAACTCCAAGCACTCTCTTCAAGAATGTTAAGTCAGGTAATGCTGAGAAAAAGATAATTTACTTTGATTGCTTTGGAATACAACTGAAGAAAGAATTTATACCCTATCATGTTGTGCGTACGTGCGGGTTTTTCTCAGATCGGTAGTGGAATCAATCAGTTTAAGCCAGAGACTAGAGTGTTGTGAGTGTCTTTTCATCAGCTAGCATACCTCTGTTATTTGTATGTAACCCCTTTAGCCAGAAATTGATTGACAATAAGGAGGACCAAGCTTCCATTTAAAAGTGTAAGTAATAAATACTGGGCTGAAGCCCCAACCATAAACTTTCATAAATTTTGCTAAACTCCCTAGTATTCAGTAATCTAATTTTCTCCATTTATAAACTGTCTTTTATGAAAGGGACCCCCAACAAGATTCCAAACAAACAAACAAAAAAGCCCAACCCCAAAACGTATAAACACAGTAAATGCATATAACCTTTTTATAACCCCGTCCTTTAGCGCAGCTTTTCTGGAGACCCTAAATTGCTCCCTGTCTTCTACAAGAACAATTTTCAGTCTGGGATTGTCAGACCCTGCCAGATAGCAAGGCTAGATTTCAGTTGCTGATGATCCTGTGGTGCAAGCTGCTTTCATCCATCTCAGCATGCTACAAACCCTTCCTTTCTCTGGCTGCCACTTCATTAGCCACTGCAGTTTTGGTGTTCAGCTCTTAGGCAGAAAGCAGGGAGTTTGAGCTTTAACACAGTCCTTCTGCTTAATACCTAAAAGATGTTTAAATGAATCTCCTGTTTTCATCCTTTCTTTCATTGAGAACATCTGCGTACCAGTGCTGGAAGCTATTGGTTGAGATGAAGGATTGAAATCATTTCCCCTGGTGACATAGATGTAGTGGGTTGACTGGGCTTCTTTCTTCCACTTCATGAAATGCTTCCTTATCTCCAGAAATACCTTTTTAGCAGAAGAAAATAAATAGATGTGTTTCAGGCCTGCCCACTGGGCCCTTTCATTTGTCTCATTTTGACCATGTATCAACAGAATAATTCTCCATTTTAGCCTCTTCCCAAGTGCAGAATGGCTTTCATGGCGCTGGCCACATTTGAAGCATATGGCTGCCTTTGCTGGTAGACCTCTGCCACAAAGCTTGTAATTTACCTAATTTTGCTTAAGTTTCGTGTTGCCCTTCCCCTTCCCTTTTCCCTTCCCCTTCCCCTTCCCTTTTCCCTTCCCCTTCCCCTTCCCCTCTGCATGCTTCTGTTTCATACCATTACTGTCTCCAGTAGTCAGAATAAACCGTGATCTCTCAGATATTTATATTTAAGAGATCCTAAGCTAATAATCACAGGCACAGATCAGTGTGTTAAGAACGTTTCCAGAGTTTGTGACCACCATATCTTTTGAGTTGGTTTATGCTGAGTTAGGGAAAGCTTTTACTGATTCTGCATATATCTATTTGAAATGCCGCAGTGTTCTTCCCAAATTGCTTTTGCTTTTAGTTTATCACACATGGTCAACAGATTAAATATCATTATTTCTATTAAACGATCATAAAATGTTTGCTTTTCAGTTTAAAGGTCAAGGAAGAAAAACTTGTTAGTTCAGGACCTGTCAAGTTGCACACCTCAGTTGCCTTTCAAACTTCTAGACTGTTATTCATTTGTCCTCCTACTCATTGAAGAATTTCTGGATATGTCCTTTTTTGCAGCCTAATTAGCTCTCTGCCATGAATAAAAGATGTTTTCCAAAACATCAGAGTAGGCAGTGGATTTATGAAGTGGCAAAAAATGCGTAAAACCTACACGTCTTTTTTGTAAGGGAATGGATGGCTCAGGCTGATATTGAAGGAACAACGTAGTTGGAAAAGTGGAAAAAAAATTACCACTTCTTTTATGTTTTTAATTTATGGCGAAGTTATTTAATTGGAAATGTTGTTTCTTCAGACAATTGTTGATTCTCTGCCAGCAGGGCACTGTTGCTTGGTTTTATTTGTTTTATGTCAATTCATAATCCACAACAAAAGTAGAAGATTTAGGTGGTTCTAAAATGGGGAAAAGAGCGGTATCAACTCCTGACTTATATTTTGTAACAGGTCACAGTATTTCCACAGGCCATAGTACTTAAATGCTCCAAGGATAGTATATGGTTTCCTGTAAATCTGCAAACTGAACTGAGGTCATTTTGCACCTGAACTTTTCCATGCCTGTCAGCAGATTGCTGTAGTTTCCTTAAGACAAAAGAAAAAAGCAGAGCAGCTGAAAATAATTAATATTGAACTTGACACATCAAAAATGTAATTTGTCACTTGTGATTAAAGCCTCTATCTTTAGTTCTATTTTTATATTCATCATGGGTCTCCCTTAGCTATCATTAGGCTCCACATGGTTGGAGTTAGTCTGACCTTTGATCCATCACCATAGACAAAGGGGATCTGTTGCTGCTAAATTGGAGCCCAAGCTAGTCAGCAACAGTATAGATCAACAAATGCTAGCTTGGTTAATAACAATCATCATCAGCTTAGCTACTCTGATTAATTTTTAAGTCTATGTGGCTAATGTAGTTGCTGATCTGCAAAAGAAAGATTAGAGTCATGACAAAATTTAACATTAGGAATTCACGCTGCGGTAATTTGATCTGATGTGAAAAGTAAAGATGGTGGAAGTGATATATATTTTCAGTATAGTCATAAGTTATTCAGCTGAGAAAAGAGAGAGTGATAGTTTTACAAACTTTTCTATTGTTTTTCCCTTTCTCTGAAGCCTTCCAGAAGTTTGCTGATTGCCACAGATATTGTGGTTGCTTATTTTCTGAGCACAAGGAACTGAAATGTTTGACACGGCCTACCACATCATTGTCCTACCACCACATTACCTTCTTGCTTATCACTGTAAACCCATTCTGTCAGACTGTATAGAAACTGAAGCAATTCATAAAATATGATAAATGAATGTTTTCATTATCAGCTGTGTCTTTTTTCAGTCTGGGCATGTGTAGCTGAAAGCCAGCAATATTTTTATGGGTGATTCTAAGCGGTGTCTTTCAGAAGCACGCCATTATTTAATTCACTATTTGGTCACAGAAAAAGGCTCAGACTGCAGTAGTGAGTCTCAGTGCCTCTTGTTTAAACTAATTTCAATATCTCGGTTAAACCCAGACTATGTGTTCTGTGGTGCACTTTATTGTGGATGTGACGTGAAACTCTGTTTCCTGACCCTGTGTGCTTACTGAATATGCCCCGTCGCTTTCCACAATAATAAAATCCTAAGCCAAGCCCTCACTTGGTCTCTGCGAAGTAAAGCTCCCTCGTGAATAGAAAGAAGACTATTAGATTTGTAGTCCTATTATTAAGTATTTTTGTGGTAACAACTTCATTATTTTAAGGTCGTTAGCACACTTCCTCTTTTACCGCAAGTGATTGTGGGTTAAAGTCATTATTTTAGGCATCTACATTTTGTTTATCAACATCTAATCAGAAATAGCCTGCAGTTGCTGGAAGCTGGGACAATAGCTAGCAGAGAGTGAGTATCCCGAAGACCAGTTTTCCCCCTTACGCTGGCTTCAGCGAACACCTCCACGCATGTTTAGCGTGGAAATGCTGATGACCAAACGTTTCAATCTGAGCATTTGAAGACTGAAAGCAGCGAAGCACCGTTGTGTTTCCTTCATGTGCATAAACACAGGGCCTGAGTTCTCAGCACTTACCCCTGCATTGAGTCACATAGCTTGCCCTTTGCTATAAGGTGCATCTCCCACCAGGGATCTAAGGACATCAGGCTGTCACCCTGTCCTTTGGCTCTGACAGTTAAGACATAATTCACTCTTGGTTTAGGTTCATTTTGGTAGTTTTGTGAACAGGTTTCAGTGTCAAATTTACCTCCTTGATGTGAACATCCAGTTCTTCTTGTTTAAAAGTGAGACAGACATATAGCACTGATACATGAAGAAGAGAAAAATATTTCTTCTCTGTGACCTTTAGATTTTCGTTCATTTTATGACTTCCTGAATCTGCATTTGTGTGGCAAATGTGTATTAGTTTCTTTGGAAACAATGCTCTGAGCAAATTAGTGCATAAGTCAGTATTTCCACCACAGTTTCTTGTATCAAGCCAAATAATTTGGAATGATTTGGTAAGGTCTAGTTTAATCTTCAGACATCCCAAAGAAGGCCAGTGAGAATTTAGAGTGAGGGCAAAGAATGCAGGTTTCTGACACATCATAATACTGTGACAGCATTTTAAACCACTGTTAGTAATTTTGATCAAAATCCTATAGGATTTCTGTCATCCACTTCAATAGGCCAGGCTCTTTCAGACTTCTCCCCCGGCTGCCCCATTTTTTTTTAATTTATTTTTATTTTATTTCAGGTATGGTAGAGCTCTCTTTTAATAGCTTGGTCCCACAGCCCTCACAAAACCATAGGATTTCTTCAGTAATGGTCCTGTACTTTCTTGCTTGCAGAAGTGCTGTTGGAGTGTTTTAGCCATTTCTGGATAATACCATGCTGTAGAAAAGTAATGGAAAAATCTTACAACGTGAGAAAATTTCTCTTTCTGTGATGAAAATGTTGTCCATCTGGAAGGAGAATGATCTTAAGACTTCAATATCAGACCCTAATCCCATCATACTTCTTTCCCATGCTGCTGCTGTCCTGGTTTTTGGTTCTTACATATTTTTTTTTTCATGAAAAATCAGTAGTGTTAACAGCTATTTGACAAAATGTAATTGCTCACCACTGATTAATTTAAGTTTTTATTAGTCAGATTTGTAAAATCAGGTGTTTTTATAAATCACCTTTCCTTTGTACACTCTCACACAACATAAAAACATCCCCAACAAATTAACAAAAAGAAAAGACTTATCGTCACATTTGTCTCCTGCATTTTGGATAATTTAATGTTTTGCCTTTGCAGACCCAAGGTGATAGTGTTTCTACTCTCTAATGTTTAGCAGTGCCACGGAACCCAGATAACTCTCGATTTCACCATTTATTTCATATCTATTTCCTTTAAAGTTGTGGAGTCTTCTAGTTCATTTTTTGTTAGTGTAGGGTTTAAGTTTTTTTGCACATTATCAATAAACCAAATTATTTTATTTTTTTAGGTCTTCTGCTGACCCTGTTTCCTGCTTCTGTGAGGTCAGTGCTGACACCAGTGAGACCACTGGAGAAATAAGGTACTGTTTGATATTTTATTACTCTCTAAAAGGTGGTGTACTTTAAGTTTTCATTATTTTATATCTCTCAACAAATAAGACTTAAGCAAGTTATTAATGAGAAAAAGATCCAAGTAAAAAGAGAACAGTTAGAGGATATAATTCTTGTCTGTTCCAATTTTACCAATGTTAGGCCTCATATAAAGACAATATTTGCCACATTTTCAGCTGTTAAACTATGGTTGCAAAAACTTTATGCAGAGAAGCACATAATGAACAGTAAAACCAGCTTAGTGTTTGTTTTACAATTTTCATCATATTCTTATTATTTGGGTACAGTAAGAAGTCAAAATGAACCTAAAATTTTCCATTTAAAAAACACCTCTTGTCCCTTTTTCTTCCCCCTTCCCCCACCCCCAGTGGTAACAATTTTCCTTGGGGGGAAAAAAAAAAAAAAGTCATATTTTCTAAACAATAAAGTATGAAGTTTTCTCTCATAACCAGCACAATTTATTTGAAGTCACATATGGTTACACTTCACTTGTGTAAATGTGCTTAGCACTTATTCAGCTTTGGAAGTGCGGTTCCAGTTTCATACCAATAAAACCGATCATTGCCCACCGGTGATTTTTAAAACGGATGCATTTCAGTTCAATTCATTTTGTTCTTTCCTTACTGCAATGTGAATTTCGCCATTTTGCTCTCTTTACTCCTGCAAAGGGCGTTAATGTGCTGCTTTGGCAACTGGTTGTTGCTAGCTAAATACAATCTCTGCTTTTGCTGTGAAATTGCCAAAGTTATACATATAAAAAAAAATATCGAACAGGCGAGTCAGCCTGGAAATAGTTAAATAGGCCGTATACTGGAATAATTCATCATGGGGGCAAAAATAAAGCGTTTTTCCAAGGCAGTCGGTGGTAGTCTTACTGCCGCCTTCCCCGTGGCGGGGCCGAACGCCTCGGCTTGGAAATGGCGGTGAGCTGGAACCGGTGGCTGCCGGCTAAGGTACATCTGTGCTGCCGTGCAGGCTGTGGGAGAACATCTCTCTCCATGACCAGGCCTCTTAGACACCCATTTTACACGTGTTGGGCGCTGGGATGTTGCTCCTCCAAGCTCTCTGCGAGTGGGGGTGCTCCCCGGCGCCCTCCCAACTCAGGTGGCTCTGCCAAAAACCTTAGCAACCTTTTTGCACCTCTAAAGGGTGGTTCTGGCTTTCCGATCTGGAATCCAGCTTTGAGTGCTCCCACTGACTATGGTGAGGAGAGAAGAAAGAATTTGAAGAAGTGTACTGGGATATTTCATGGCCTTAGATATTCGTGCTGCATCTTATAAAAATACTGATTGTGAGTGCTGGATGTGGGGCTTTTTCCAGGACAGGCTGAAGGCAGCCCGTGGCTGAATATCACCATGAATGAAAAAACACATTAGAACACTGCCGCCTTTTTTTTTTTTCCTTTTTCCTTCCCTGTCCTTCATTCCTCCTTTGTTTTTATTCTGTTTGGGTTTTTTTTTTTTTTGTGTTACAAATAGTTTTGTTTGTTTTCATTACTAAATTACAGAACAAAACTTTAATTACACAGTTTGTACAGAAAGCAATTAAGAGACTAAATGTTTTTCTCTTGCTAGCTGGATAGTTATGTCTTGTCTGGCAAAACAGCAGTTGCAATGCCTGTTTGTGTAGGAGGTTAAATCTGGTGTCAGTGGTTTGTAGCTGACAGTTACAGTATGTTCCTATGGCAGTTACAGTGCCATTAAGAAAATAAAAAAAAAAAAGGTTTTTGTTGTAAATCTCTCAGTAGGTTGGGGGTTGCATTTTAAAACTCCTCATATGCAAAACACCAGGTACTAACATTTTGTGTTAAAGTGGCCGAAAGCCCCTCAGGAAAACAGAAACAAGAAGTTCCAAAGACTGCTTATAATAAAGGGATTACAAATGTTTAACTTAGTCCCGTACAAACTAGCTCCAGTCAGGAAACCTGAGTCGAATCGCACTGACTCGGGACACCAAATGCTCCGGCAGCGTAAGTCACAGTACGAGCTGGGGGTTGCTCACACCCCTGCAATCTTGTCATGGGGCCTTCACAGTTTCTTTTGGTTAAGATTGACCCCTATTTCTCTGAAAGGACACGTATCCTTTCTCACTCATACATTTGTTCTTGTTTGTACGGAACATTCAGCAAAATGTTCATAGTTTTAAGTGGAGGGTAAAAAAGGAGAGGAAAAAATTTGGACCTCTGAGTGCTTCTCACATGAAAATAAAAGATGTTTGTGCTAACAGTCATCTTTATTACAGCCAGTTCTGACCTGAATAAACTGCGCTGGCGTTAAAATGCATAAGAGGATCCAATGGTCTTCCAACCTGGGAACTGTAATTCTGTCTTTTTTTATATGGAAATCTCTCCTCTGTATGAAGAGTTGCTGAAGTTCAGCCTTCTTCCAGAATTCCCAGGTGGTAGGGCAGTAGCTGTTGTGGGGCTGGGGCCACAGCAGTGAGCATGCTGTGTGTACTTAACTTTGTCTTGGCTTCTAGCAGGGCAAATGCATCCCTAAACTTCCTGGAGAAAGCATGGGGAAAATGAAAAGGCCAAACAAAATTCATAGGAACTAAATGAACAGCTGTATAAACTGACATTAGGAAAAGCTGAGGAAGGTGTCCACCTTTTATCTTTCCTCTTTTTAGAACTTTGGTACCTACTTCTGGGCTGTAGAGACACCTATGTCACATGTCCATCACATGAAACTGATATATATTTTTTTCTCCTCTTTGAGGTCCATTTTATTTCTGTTGTAGTTAAAGATCTTCCTCATAATCTTGAGAGAATATGGTCCGGATTAAATTTCTAATAAGCACATTTTTACCATGAGCCAAATTGTCTCGTGTCTAGGAATGTGCAATAATTGTAATTACTACTGTTGCTTAGGACTGGGAGAGAAAGCTTGGAGGTAGGGTAGAAGGAACACCCCATATACAGCACAGACCTTGTGTCCTCTCAGAGTGAATTGAAACTTCTACCCTGGAACTTCATATTAAGTTCTTCTTCATGCTAAATTAATCCATATTATGAAAGGCTTGATCAAGACTTTCAGCTTCCTATAATGTCTGGGCTGAACTCCCCGAAATTCATTTGTCATTTAAAGTGAGAACAAGAACAGCTTTTCAAGGAACTAGACAACAAACCAAGTTGTAATGTTGTTCGTATCACCTTCAGATGAGAAAAGGAATGAAGTAAAAGTAATGCTTTATATTATTAATGGGAAAATCTTTCTATTTGTCATGTCAATGTGATTTTTTTTGGATGCAAATTACAGTGTTTTCAGACATAGAAGAGGAGTATTATTTAAGATAGTGTAAATCATTGCCTTTTGAATAGAGTTTTTTTTTTCTGGTTTGACAGTAAATGAGGGACGATAGGGATGTTTACCTTCAACTCACTCTCTAAAGCAGCATTTGTCTCAACAAGTTTGTCAGGCAGTGTCTGTTGATTCATTATTTCAGACAAACAATGGAAGCAACACCACAAGAAAACAAACATATATAGTAGGTGCATGGTAATTTTGCTATGAATTGCAGAATATGCTAGGTAAAATAGAAACCAAAATAGGAAATAAAACATGGAAATCCCCAAAGCTGAAGGTGGGAATTCAGAAAAGAGTAAGCATGTACAGTTCCCATAATAATGTAATGTATCCAACAATGTGAGTGGTTAACGTCTACAGTCATACGAGGAATAGATGTCGCTGTAGAGCTTTCATTTGTGATTCTGATTTTTATTCCATTGTGCCTTTATGGTGTTTGCTTGGGAGCACAGATGAAAGGAAAATAAAGATGAGGTTTCCTCAGGAAGTGGCTTTTTCTTTCTCTCTTGTGGAGGTCCCCCCCCAGTTTTGATACTGTATACAATGAAGCTTTGCTATTTGTGATTGAGGAAGAAAAAGATTAGTGAGTCAGAAATAGTGGAAACATTGAGGGTGTTCTGGTTGGAGGCTGTGTTGTCCTTTTAAAAGGAATGTGAGAAGGGAACTCCTAACCTCATTGAAGTCAATGACAAAATTACCACTGACTTTGTTAGGATAAGGATAGCACCTTGTAGCTGGGAGCAAAAAGTTGGTGAGGAAGAGAGACAAGAGAGTCAGAGATCTTATGTGTCCACAGGGAATGAAAGGCTGTAAGAGGTAGAAATGATCTTCACAGAGCCACTACTTATTTCTAGTGACATGACTAAGTAGGAAGCATTCGAGACACCACACGTTTTCTATGCTTTTCAGATTGAAAATCTATAGTCGGAATATATTACTGTTTTCTCCTTAAGTGAATAGCGCTTAAAAGAATACCAAACAACCAATCAACTGATAAAACAAGCAAGAAAGACTGAGCTTTTTAGTTCAATTTTTGGTTTTTGTAATCCTTATCTAGAAGACAGGCAATGGTGAAGCTAGATATGCTAAGTATAACTGTAAGACGTATTTTCTTAAGCCTTTAGCTCAAACTGATCTTCCTCAAAAAAGCAAAAGAAGGTTCATTTACCAAGCCTTGATCAAGATGTGGAGCAAGTACATATTCAGTCTTTAACTTGTTATTGATAGCTTCAGGAATCAGATCTTCCTGGGCGAGTGTCAGGCTGGCTAGCTTAGGATTACCTGGTCACAAGTCAGAATTTCTGTTTTTACAAAATTTCTGGGGATTGTCTATTGGAAAGATTCCAAAATATCTAAAAGTAAACACAAATGATCCAGAGGGCTCCTCACCTTACTTTCTCAGGATTGTCAGGCACAGATTTTGAAGGCTTGCTGATTTAGGGGTGTTTTCTTTTGGCAGCATGTCACTTGTTGCCATTAATTTTCTAAATCGATGGTCTTACAAAAGAAACTCCTTTCTAGAAGGATATTAAGAACAGTTACTGAAATTCAGTTATATTCCTTTTGCCTTTTACCAAACTGTTTATTTTTGTAGATAGTTTAAGACACTGCCCTTTCCAGTCACAAAGAGTGTGTTAATGGCTTCTGCACTACATGATATACAACCAAACTGAAAAATTATATATCATTCTTATTTACTGTAATAAAAGCCAATGTACGCTGACAAAGTTACTTCCTCAGTTTAAAAGTTATGTCTTTGTATTTTCTTAAGAAAACACAGAAATGTTTCAGAAATCACGGCATACAGTAGCACTGATTGTTTTTCTTGGATAGTAAAGCTACAAATAAGTAGCTTGTGTATCAATAGCAAGAAGTTTTACTTCCTGGGGTTTATTAATTCCTATGCTATTTGCCCCTGATGCATAGGGCCAAGGAAAAACATTTATAACTTAAGTGCACCGACCTGCTGAGCTACTGAGCCATTTTACCTTTGCTTCTCTAAACAAAAGACTATAAAGCACAAAAAAGTGGTTTAAGGCATTTTTCCATTAAATTGCCATTTTGAACTCTTATAACTACTGAGAGCTGTACCAATTCTCAAAAACTTCTGTGTGTATTTTACATCATAAAAAGGATCAAAAAGGTATAAACTCTAACATGACATTGTCTCTGAGAACAATCAGTAAAAAGTCTTAAGAAGTTTATTCAAATTGGCACAAAACATTGTTTTAATGACATAAGTAAGATTACAGCAAGTCAAACACTGGATGTTTCAGAAAAATGTGCTGCTCAGTGAACCTATCAAGAAAGGATTTACCTAAATGCCATTCTCTCAAGATGATAGGAGTAAACGAACCCTTTGTAGGATGGCTATTTTTAAAAAAGTTATGACACTCCATATATAATGATAATGAACTGCTAGAAAACCTCATGCTCACTATGAAGTTTGGATAAATATTTAGACCCTAAGTTAGCTGGTCATGTTACGTTACCTGTTCTAGACAGGAATATACAGGAAATGTTTATGTTCGGTTTATAACTGTATCTGCATTATAAGTTTAGAACCATTTTCTTCCTGTTTCTGAGCTATGTGGGAATGCACGTGAGGTGGAGGAGTTGCTGTGAGTTACCCTGCAGATGCACCCAAAGCTCTGGATCTGAGTTCTGACCCTATCGCTTGAGTCAGGCCACTGTGTAACCACTGTCATTGTTTTACTGAACACTGTAGCAGAAATGTAGACATAGGGCTATCCAAATATACAGGCTATGCATGTCTAAACCTGAACTTGTGTAGTTTGTGAACCTATCTTTATGGAACATAAAATCTAATTTAAAATTAAAATGATTTTTCTTTTTTTGTGGAATAGTTAAATTCTTCTTAAAGATTCTGGGGCCAGAATGGGGGGGCAAAGTACGAACTATAACAAAAAGTGGATACAATTGTCTTAGGATGGGGACTGAGTACCAATGATGCTGTTAGACAAACATTTTTTTACATGAGCAACAAATGACTTGTAAAAATATCAAGAGGAAACTGTGAGAGAATGTCTCTTATTGCTGTGGAACAGAGGGCAGGATTCCTCCTAGAGATCTGTCTTTCTCCAAATAAGTTTTAACATCACTTGGAAGTTTTTAATTTTCTTTATTTATTGTTCTGTCCATTCTATTTTTTTCTTGTTGTAATAATTTATAAAATATGAGTAAAATCTTAATGTGTACACCCACAACAATATGGTATCTTAGTCTGTCAGTTTCCTACATGTCAGGTTCCTCTGGGGTGGATCACTCCTGGTTGCTGCTTTGGACATTTTTCTAAAAGTAATTGGATTCTAAATAGGTCGTGGGCTTGCCCACTATCATAGAGCAAAATCTAAGCTCGCTGTCTACAAGCAGCTCAAGAAACAAATGTTAGCTTATTTTTCTGACCTAGGTTTACATTATTGCTATACTACTTTTGTGTTATTTTTGTGCTCAAGGAAAAATTATCTTTTAGTCAATCTTTGTGGATTGTCTGATAAGGCATGAGTTTGCGCTGCAGCCTTTTCCAGTTAGTACAAAGGTAATAGTATGGCCTTTTAATGTCTCATTGGTTTCCTGTTTTCATGGAATTTGTAGGTACAGTGCTTCTGGCAAAGTTGATTAAACTGGCTAATATATTCAGAAGTAGTTGACAGGTGAGCATTCAGTGTGACTAGATAGATCTTGCTTCCACCACAAAAGGACTAAAAATTAAAATCCTAAGTACAGACTTTGGACAAGCTACAGGAAACTAGGAAACAGAATATATCAATTCATCTCAATGCGGTTATTTTCTTACTGCAAAATTTTCAGAATAATAGTTTTATTATACTATGCTATATGATACTACTAGGTCAGAATCCTACAAACATCAGCACAGAAGAAACTTCACTGACAAATATGCTTAGTCAGTTTAATAGAACAATGTAGGTGCATGTAAGTTTGAAACTTAGGAAGCTTGCCTGTCGTGAATACCTTCATGTACTAGAGACAATTTAAAACTACACAAATCTGACAAAACTTCTGTATATTAAAGTAGTTAGGAATACATTTTATTAAGTTATGTGAGAATTAACTTGTTCTTCTTGAGCTTTTCATTAATTAGTATATCTGGTTTGTATCTGCGAAGTTAATTACTTCTGGAGTAATTAACTCCGAGAGCACCGAATTCAGTTCATAACCCCTCTTCTGAGCTTATTTTTGTTTACAACTTTATTCCACTTCCAGTTGCATTTCCATATTCTCTGTTCTAGGGGGAAGTATCACTTCTGTTTTAGAACTGTGAAGACTCAAATAAAGAATAGCAATGCTGAATAGCAATGGTGCTTTAACTTCTCTTTACGTTTTAGGGACCACTTTTAAAGGGAGAAAATACTATGAGAGGCAGATAAGAAACACAGATTTCTTCCAGCGGGGAGGGATTTTCAAATTTAGGCTCTACACCCACTGTGAGTGAGTGCAAATCTCTACTTCATGAACATATTGAGACCAGGTGTGAGTCTGATCCTTTCTCTCTTGTGGGTCATACAAGTTTCTATTCAGCTTGCACAATGGTTGTCATCAAACTATTACTTCTCATTATTTCAGAGACCAGTCATCATCCAGACTGAAAAACTTCAGATTTGTAGCTTGCCCAGCAATACAGCTAAGTCATAACATTGCTGGCATATAACACTAGTAGAATTTATGTGGCTGATCTCAGATAACAATAAATAGCAACCTCTTTGTAGTGGCATGTGCTCTACTTCCTTTATAAAAACAACAATAGAGCCTTCAGGTACTTGTGAAGGAGTTGTGTTAGGCACGGCGTGGGTTTGAGAGACATCAATATAATAGAAAACAAAGTCATTAACATAACATACATTCTTATCTCTATGTTTTTTAGAAGCAGGTGAAATAGCCTCTGACCATGTGTTTTTCCCTGGAACATTGCAGAAGGAATTTATTAAAATACTGGGGTGGGGGGTGGAATTTTGGATACCTTTTTGTGCTTTGCCTAGAGGAAAGCCCCAAGACTTTCTTTTCCCATCCCACTTCGGGACATTGGTCAGGATTTAACATCGGTCAGGATTTAACATCTGTGGTTTTGCTAGAACTTCCTTTATAGTAATATAGTAATTTAACAGTATTAGATGAACATAGCCTACAGCTAGGAGGACTCATTATCCTCATGCACTGTAACATAGCATAGGTAGACGATGACTAGGTATAGAAATTTACCTCATTGTTTAGTTCCTAGACAGTCACAGATTCGTGATGAATTTCAACATGCTTAATTTCACTGAAATGAGAGCTTTAGAATAAAACAACATTGTAATTTAAATACAAGGTCGAAATCAACACAGTGCATCATGCAGTGTGTACATAAACCCTCTCAGTTTTGTCAAAATTACCTCCCTTCTCCCTAGCTCTCCCCAGTGGATGTCTAAAGCTGATAAATGCAAGGAACACTTGAACAATATTCTTTCTATTCCTATCTGGAATAGGCTGTTCCTTGACTGACAGTGTTTTCCCACTTTCCAAGAATACTTTTTAAAAAAATGGGGGGGGGGAATATCCTTCTGAACAGCAGATATATTTTAAAAAGGGAAATATACTTCACCCTGAAAGAAAGAGCTTTTATACCATAAGAACAAACCTTTGACTGCTTTAGTACATTTATTATAAACTCTTGATAATTTTGCTTAGTGTTTTAAACCTCTGACTTTCAAAACATACTTGTTACTAAAATTCATTAACACAATGTCGTTAAACTCTTGCTTTTGGACAATATGTTCCTGACATTCTGCTGAAGGGAAACTTGGGAGGTTGTTCCTAGTCAACCCTCATCAGGAAATTTTATGAACGTTATGAAGTAACCTTATATTTGTGAGAAGGAGTTTGCTATTGCTGCACAATCTTCCTCCCTCTGGGTTTTTGTTCTGTTTTAAAATGACAGTAGATAGATTTTTCTATCAAAAGTACATATCAATCCTTTGTTCTTCATAACAAGTAATTTCATGGACTTACATTTGAAAATAACTACCACAATGGCTCTCAACTTCTGAGGGCTGAAAGTGTTTGTTCCTTTTCAAATTGATACAGTTACATCTCACAGCTGTTAAAAAATAAAATCTCAGTAGTTTTAATGAATGGAAATATCTTATCAGCTCAGAGAGTCTAACAGCTAAAGAGACTTAATGAACCTTTTTCTTTTTAGCCTTTGCATTCTGAAACACGGCCAAGTACTTAGCAAGGACACCTATCTCTTTCTCCTATCGGTCACTGGGGATCGGTCAGTGCGTTGCAGGAACAGGCT
The DNA here is from genome assembly GCA_008711295.1 of Anarhynchus alexandrinus. Taxonomy (NCBI): domain Eukaryota; kingdom Metazoa; phylum Chordata; class Aves; order Charadriiformes; family Charadriidae; genus Anarhynchus; species Anarhynchus alexandrinus. Next base: position 441,874 of record VUYV01000270.1, read on the forward strand.
GTAACAAGCCAAGGCGCACATACACGCTGCAGACTTGTTTTAAGGTCAGGTTCAGTGACAACCAGCGCTGTGAGATTCAGGGCACAGCAGAATATCTTCTGATTCTGAAGAGGGTTTTCTTATGTTTTTCTTGTCATCATTTTGGGGTTTTGTGACTGCAAAGGGCAATTTGAGATTTTTGCTATAAAGAATAGCAAAACTTTAGCCACTTGGGCATAAATTTCATAGATACAGGCTGCTGTGAAATTTCAGCTATTTAAACAATGAGGAAAAAAATTAAGCCTCTCTTTGGTTTTCAATTTTTGTAGAAGAGAATCAGGGACTGAACCCGGTGTCTGTGAATGTCATGTGTTTCATTGCATGTTTCTGTTTGGCAGCTTTTCTGGAGGATTCCGAATCCTGGTATAGGAAAGCAGAGGGTTGTATATCGTGTCAGCAACCAATAACTGAATTGCCAGGCATAACAGATAGCACCAGGCATGGCAAATAGATGTGGCTCTCATCGCAGTAAAGTCTGTTTCAAAATTCCCATTTCTTTTAAAAGGCCATCAGTTTTTGTTATCCTCTATGATAATTATCTTCTCTTTCAAGTATACTGAGACAGAAAGCTTCGAAGCGAGACTGGAACTGTGAGAAGTAGGTAAATTCCAGATAACATCTGGATCTCATTTACATAAGAAATAAAATATGGTAAGGAGACATAAAAAACTGTCATAGCCACAGACTGAAATGCTTGAAGGGAATAAAGGAAGTACCGTATTTCGAGCTGGCTAACTTTATTCCTCTCCAATGGCAATTTACTCTGATACTGCAGTCAGATTTTGTGGAGCAAACATGTTCTTCTGCAACTGTTATTGTTCAAGAGATTCAGCAGAGTTATTTCATTGTTTATGGAAACAATTATGCTTTTTGACCTCAGCCATGGCTGGCACCGCGTGTTCTGCACTCTCAGTAGACTCAGCACCTTGCAGTATCTATCAGGCTCCTTAATGATATGCCTTTGTATCTTGGCATAACTTCTTACTAAATATGACCATCCAGTGGCACAATTAACGTCACCGTTGTCAGCCAGTCAGCACGCTCTGACCATAGGGACTAAATACTGGCTAGCAGAAAATTTCTCCTTTAAAACCATGTGGTTCCTAATGCTTCAGCCAAAGGCTAATTTCAATAATGTTTAGGATGAGAGCTTCTTGCTATTCCATAGTTGGAGTGCATCTCCTTTTGCTTGTGAGCTGATCTAGAATATGCCATATGGACAGCAAACCTCCACGTTTACAGACCAGCTTTTGTCCTGTTGGCTGCATTTTACCATTTCAGTATGTCATATCCAGTAATTTCATTTACTACTTGTAATCACAGCAATTGTACTTGAACAAATAGAAGAGGTACCATTATCATGTTCTCCTTGAATTTACAATTTAAAACTTACAGTGATATGTTTTGAATAAAAATGTTAACTCCCTCTAAAGTTGTCCCATAAACTAAGAATATTTAATTATTTCCTTAGATCTTCCCCTTTTAGAATAAAACTTTCTTAAAAAGTTAAGATTTGTAAAATGTCAAATGGCTGTAGCTGCTGGTTGGTGACTAACGTTTACATTCTCTCTCTGCACTATTATCTTCATGTCATTTAGTGGATCTTCTAGTATAAGTAATGTGGATCAAATAGCTTTCTGGACTTTATTTGCTTTCATAACAGCTTATGCTAAATGTCACTGGAGGAATTAAAAAAAAGTCATGATGATCAATTCGCTGAACTGTTAATAACACTAAAGTCTTTAAAATGTTCCTGTATATTTGGAATTCACATGCAGAGCTCTGCCGAGCGTTTGCTTAGAGCCATTCATGCTCCTTTTCTGCAGAGTGTGCACAGTAACTGCTTGAGACAAACTTTTGCTTGTTTTGAAGCTGCCTCTGTTCCTAAATAAATATTTATACTGGCAGCAACCCCATTTGTTTACCAGCCATTCACAGATTGGACTGCATTTGGAGAATTAATTGCCTTACATAAAGATGCTGTTTATTCTTTGACAGCTTGTTTCTGCGTTGCCCCTCTAGATGGCATTTCTAAAAACAATTTCAGATGGAAACATGCCAGATATTTCTGTATTCCCCAATAGCTTTAAAAATAGTTGCCTCTGCATGATTCACAGGGATCTCTATGTGCACCTCTGAGTTGACCTGAGCTATAAACTCTTTATTTATAAAGTATTTTGAAACAATAGATACNCCCCCCCAATTGTCTTACTGGTTTACTTTATTTTTTTTTTTTGTTCTCAGAGCCGTTAAAAGAAAATAATGCTTACAAAGAATTAGAGGATTTTTAGATAAGAGTATCTTATGGGGCTTCCTAGGGCGTTTGGGTTTTTTTTATGTTTACATGAATGTTGTAATCAGGAGACATTCATGAATCAATCCTCAGTTGACAAACTGCAAATCTCAGTGTAATGTACCTGAAGATTTGACTTTGTGGTTTAAGGCAAAACATCCTCTTAGATACAGAAGCGTGACTTGTTCCAACCCGCAGGAGCCGGATCATGGAAATGAAATCTTTCTCATGGTGTGGAACAATAGCGAAGTGCTGCAGCCGTTACTGTAGCCTGCAGGCTGCAGGCGAGGAGGAGTCCTACTCCCGTTCCTCTCCCATGCACGCCGTACTACTAGATACAAAATACAAGAAGTCAGCCCTCTCTGGCTTACCTCGTGGTTGGATTGAGTAAAATCATTTTGACGCATTTCACGCCTGTGTTCTAAACATGCTGTAAAATCTCCGGCTTTCTCAAGCAAAGAGATCATCTGTTATAACATCATCACTTATTAATGATTTCCTTAAATCTCCTGTTAAAAATAAGGTAATCGGAGAGTCAGCTTTAGCATCTATGCTCATAGCTTGTGCCCATTAGGAATTCTTTTAGATGGCTATCCCGTTCCTGTCAAGGTAACACCATCAACCCTGGGGTTTTGTTCTTGAAATGCTAGATAACCTTTGGGTTTTTTTCCTAAATAGTTACTCAACAGAAGTGACTGCTGCTTATCAAAATGTTTCATGCCTCTTAAATACCATAGTGCTGTTCTAGCGAGCTTTTAATGGACAATGTCATAAAATGTGGGCTTTTTTCTCAGTGGAAGATAACAGCCCAAATTACAAGATTGCCCAATAAGGCTGTAAGTTGCTGGCAGGGTTCAACTTCTCTGCTGGAATAAAGGAAATATGAAAAGGCATCTGTTATAACATGAACCAAACTCCCCTTGTGTAGCAGCTGTGTAGTTAATGGGGTTACAGATATGCGAATGCTTCTCAACTGACCCAAGCTGAGAAACACTGAGTTAAAACTCATAGCATGGGCTTCAGTCAACCTTGAGTTATCACGTTTTATGAAAAGGTGGTGTAAAACACAGTCTGTATCTTTCAGCAAAGCTGAACGAAAGAGAAGCAGATTAATGGGTTGTGAGAAGAGTGTGAGCAGTCATGGAAGTCTTCTCTTTTGACTTATTTAAGACTAAAGGATCCTTAGCAGACTAGCTGAGGAAATTGGGGGAGGTCGACTCATTCTTCCAGTAAAGCTTTTCGGCATAGGGACCTTTTGCTGTATGAGAGCAGACTGTGACATAGGAAGACTTAAGCTATTTCCATTTAATTACTACCTATTGAGTCTGCTGGCAGTAGGAAGGATCAGGGATCTATGTGTCAGACCTGGTCCGTTTCTGAGATGAAGGAAATGTGTTTCCTAAGGAGTGTCAACAAGCAGCAAATTGCTTTATAAAATAGCAAGAGAGGAAAGGAAGATGTTATGTATTATTGGATTGTTCTTATGAGATCTGCTTTCTTAGGTGTCTTTGGATTTACCAGTGGGGGAAGAAAACTTTTTGGGAAACAGACAATGCTAATGTTGAGTTAAGAATCATTTTGTTAGTCTCCTGTGAGGGCTGGTTTATCCTAAATAATCAGGCAATAGTTTTTGACACAGTCCTGTGACTTTTTCTCCTGATTACTTTCTAGAGTTTACAGAGTAATTTAATTATACTCTCTAAATCTTTTCCTGAAGTAAAATGTCTAGTAAAAAGACCAAATAACTTAAAAAAGGATATGATGGGTTTTGATTTTGTTTGAGTTCTGTTTGTTTTTTTGGGGATGGGGGGATGAGATGTTTGTTTGGGATTTTTTCCCCCAGAAATAGTTACTGTTCTAATTATTCACAAACTTTGGCATTTGAGTCTAGAGGACTTTCAATTTTTCTAAATATTCTTATTTGCAAATGCAAAATTCCAGCATTACGTAGATGGTATAATTTTGTCTACTGATGTTTGATTTATTATTTTTGTCTGAACAGTTACTTCATTTTGAATTTGAAATGTTTGTCAGAAAAGTAGGCATTTTTCGCAGTCCCAGACATGACCAAGATTTAAGAGGTGATGTTAGTTTTGTAAACATTCACTGCGTTATGTATACCTTGTATTGCCCCATGCCCTGCCAGAAAAGAAAGATACATGCAGTGTTACTTCCAAAGGAAGAAATATTTTTCCCTTATCTTTCCAAGCCTGTAAAAGTAACCCCAGAGATATTTTAGAGAAGATTAGAGTACATCCCACTGCAGACTTCAAATGCAGTTAACAGCTGGCGTGCTATCTATTACAGTGGAATTGGCTGTACGTGCTATACCATTTGAGCTTCATGCAAGTGGATCACTTTCATGGCCAGGGTAGGTAGTAAAGGGTAGCTCTGTGAATATACTCAGAGCACTGGCATAACTTACTAGAGGTGTAAGAGAACATCCGAGCAAAATCACACCCGGTGTTTTTTCGCTGCAGCAAATATTAGAGATTAAGAGGCAAAAATGAAAGCCTCATTAGTAGGTTTCCTCTGCATCCTCAATATTTCCTGACCAAAGCTGAAAATGGTGTAAATTTTTCTTTTGGTACTCAAAGCAGAAAATGGGGAGGGTGATAAATCCTGTGTAGTTCATTACCACTAACTGCTAATGATGGTGATTTAAAAGGATTATCAATCAAATATTCACTTCAAGGCAGAAAGAACAGAGATGAGTGAGTAGTGCACACTTAATAATCCTTTTTGAGTAAGTTGCTTCTTGGTATCCGCAAAGTTTTATTTAAGAATTTCAGTGTTGCTCAATAGGATTCACCCCACAGCCTGATCAATAACCTGTCAGGAATGATGGAATGGATTTTGCATTCAAAAAAAAAAAAAAAGTAGTAAGGAAATCTAAAATAATGAATGAACTAGATCTTTATAAGCACAGACTTCTATTCTCAGTCTGTTCTAAGAAGGATTTAAGGGTTAACTGGAGCTGGCTATCACTTTGTGGTGTACCAAGAACAGTCAGAAGGACAGTTCTTGCTTTCTTGTCAATGCAACTTGAAATTTCAGCGATTGTTTGTACGCTTGGTTGTTTATCAACATTGTGAAAACACTCCTCACACCCTCCTCCCCGTCCTGAGCCAGCATTCCTGATCTGCTCTTTATAGCCCAAATGCCTCGACTGAATCCCATGCAATCTGAAACCAACTGAAAAACTTACGTTCATTGCAGGGGGATTTGGATCAGGCCCAGCAACAAGAACATTGCAAATTAGGAATGATGTGGAAAAGTGGGTGTCACGGCAGAAATATGTGCGTGGGCGCTTGTGTAAAACCTGTACACAATATGCTTGTGCTGTGCTTTTCCAACTATTATTTCTTTTTAACTGGCTATTGAAAAAGAAAGCAATTAGAACCTTTAATATGAATTTGATTCTGATTTTCATTAAAAAAATACCAGGGAGAATCTGTATGAAGGTATTTTTCTCTTAGTCTGCAAAAGCAGGCAGAATTTGAAGGCAGGGAACAATTTGATTGAAGTACTCTTGAGAGACCCACAGGAATATAATCTTCCTTTTGAGAGAAGAACTGAAGTGCAGAACTGAGCTGTACCATTTGAAGAGGGTTCATACTGAATTGTTCAGCGCATGCCACGTGTAATTAGCGCACACTGGCCGAGTGATTACTTACACAATAAACGAAGATTTGGCCAAACAAACCTCTCTTGGTGTCACCGATATACTTTACTGGCTGTGTTTTTCTGGCTTCATCCTAAACTCCCCCTCCCCTGTACCTCTTGTTTTCTTTTTTCCTGCAAGGACTTCCAAATGCCTCCGCGTGTGCTGACAGCAGCAGGCATTCATTACTGGGAGACTCGCTGTCCAGACAATGAAACTATGCAGGGCAGGATGGCGTTGTCACTATCTCCTTCAGAGTCTGCCTTCAACATGGGAAAAGTTCTCTGAAACAGCTTCTACCCTGGCTTCCCTCAGGTTGTTGTGACCTTTTGTTTTTGTGCAACTGGAGCTTCATTAGTTTGTTGCCGCATGCACAATTTCCAACGGCTGCTTTGAAGACATGTTAATTATAGTAATAATTTCCAACTCATTTACTAGTCATTGCCTATTTTCTTGCAGGGCAAAAGTGGAAATAAGATCTTGCCCAAACCACTCCTCATTGAACAGTAATGCCTTAAGTCAAATCTCTATCTGGAATTTTTTTTTCTCCCGTAAATTTTGCCAGCAGCCGTCGTTTTTCCAAGGTCTGCGCAAGTAACTGCATAATGCAAACACTAATACTCTAGATCATTTCACACGTTAGTAATAGGGGAAGCATTTAGCCATCAGAGGAAGAAAAAAAATAATCTATTAGATAGAACACTTCATTTACTGAAAGCTAAATAAGCTGTTATTCTGTGCAAGTTTGCAGTTACAGTGCTTTTCCTTTAAGCTTGTGAACAAGCCTTCGGGCTGCACTGCTTATTTGATCGTCATAACCATCAGTAGCTTCACTGTAGAAACTCCAACAAGAACTCCCTGTTTTGGGGCTTGATTCTGCGCGGAACTGAGTACCACCTGGAAAGTATTTTATGCCCACAGTTGCTGGCAAAGGCAGTTCCAACTGGCCCAGGCCTTTGGCCAGGATTTATCAGGAGAAATATAGGTATCTTTTCAAAAGGAGCCAAAGATAGTCATGTGTGAACATAATTGGTGAATGCACACCGCTGTCCATTTGCACATGCAAATTTGCTAAAATAAATACAGTCTTGCATGCGCATTCATTATTTTTATGGACTCAGTCTTGGTATCTGCTTGAATTTAGCCCTCAGCATTATTAGTTTCTCTGATTGAACCATGTATTTTGACTAGATGCAACCAGAAGGTCTGAATTAGGGTTCAGTTTTGGTGGTGTATTCCATGAAGCGCGCTCATTGAAGCTTGTTTGAATCCTACTTAGTTGTGCGACGCGCAAAGGAGAAATCCCTTTCTCCCAGCTGATCTACGGGAAAGGAAAGTACGCACACATCATCAGCCGTTCCCTCCCGCTCTTGTACGTGACTGCAAGTGGAAAGTCTAACTGGGTATTTCCTGTGGGCACTCTTTTTGCAGATGATTGGTATCTCAAGCTGCAGAACAGCTGACCTTCGGTGTTAGCTGGTGGTGCACAGTGAATTCCTTGAAAAGTCGAATGCAGTGGCGTACCAGCTCTTGAGTCGTTTTGCGCGTATTTTATGGTTGCTTTGTTTCCTGCGCTCGCTGGAATGGCAACAGTCATGTTTACGATATAGCAGCAAGTTAGTCATAGGGTGGTATTTAAAGCTTTACAGCCAAAGGTGACCACGCTAGGACCGCTACTAATGGTGGCAAGCCTGCTGCTGGGAGCTGGGGAGGTTCCTCCTTCAGCTAAGAAGATGCCACAGCGCTTTTGCGTGGGGTGCCCGGGTAGTTTTGGTTTGAGACAGGTCATCGTGTTTAATAGGCGCAAGTACTCTGAACGTTGGCAGAGGGAGAGGAGCCATGGCTTTGGAGTGCCTCCAGCAGGAGCCCACTGCAGCCATGGCTTTGACACTGTGCAGGCCCCGCACTTAGTAGAGTACAACGTTTATTTAGGCGCTCTTTCAAACGAAAGGGAAATGCTCAGTGAGGCAGATCGTATATTACGCGTTTCAGTGACAGCTCATTCATCACAGATCTAGTAACTGAGCAAATGGTACAGCTTTCTTTAGAAATGGAGGTTACTTTAGTCATTTTTAAAAATAATTTCTTTCTGCTAATGCACAAATGAATCCCCAACATTTTAGAGTTTTGTTCTGGAGAAGCATCCAGAAGTCTGATTACTTGCCTAAAGACTTTTTTTTTAATTAAAGCACAACTCACACTGTATAAAGAAATCTCTAACACTTCCTAGTTAAACCGTGCCACAAATACTGTAATCATGTATGAGTTTTAGAGCTTTCTACTTCTTGATCATGAGGGAGGGCTTTAGTAACAGTTACTGAAAACCAGCGTTGATTTTTTTGTCTAGAATTTTCAAAGAGGATTATAACCATTTGTTATTTTTATTTGAATGGTGGGTTAGAATTATTGTTTGTGAACAGAGGGCAAACATACATGAAAGACAAGTTTTAAAAGGATAATTTCTTGTCTCAAGTAATAATTATTGTGAATTTTCTGATTTTATAAAGTTTATAAGTTTTTATAAAATTGTTAATTGTAGTGTAGCAAATTTCCTGTCATTTCAAGTATGATTTTATATTTGGTTTCTTTCTGTGTGGCTATCCGTTCATTTTTGGAACCTGAAATCCGTGAGGGAATCTAGAACTTTCTTTTCCATATCTTTACAAATGAGTTAACGTTAGCACAGAGCGAGTGATGACACAGCTCGACCACAGAGGGTGAGGGGTGAAGATTGCTTTTGGTGAACTACAGATCAGATTTGGCCAGACCCGACTTCTGTGGCAGATACTGGCGACATTTGCTCAGGCATAGACCACTGTGCAAAGTGACACCTCTGCCTCTGTGGGCAGATCAGTGCAGAGGTGGTGGAGACATTTCTTGAAGAGTGGAAGGAGGACGTTTGCAGGAGCGGGAGATGAGGTTGTGTTTGTGCACGGGTGGCCGAGCACCCACTATCTCCTTGGCTGCATAGGAGAACGAACAGAAATGCAGGAGCTAGTTTCTGTCAGACCAGTTTTAAAAATCTGTTATTTCAAAGTTTAGTCATATATATGCATTGTAGGGGGGAGATGGGGGAGATTATTCTTTATCTAGCATAAGTCCATGAGAATACATTTGCGGATCTGGTCCAAGCCGTGTACATAAATATACTCCTTTCTTCATTACGAGGAAATTCAGAAAAAAAGTTTTCAGTGTTTTTTGATCGTAATTCACGCATGTTAAATCCCATAAGTGCGTAGTCATTTGGATTCTTAAGGCAGTATGCTGTCTGTTGCTTCAGGGTGTTGTCCCTTGCGAACCCCAAATGGGGTGCTTGTTGCCTTATTTGTCCAAAGAACAGAGATGCAGGCATGGACAGAATATTAAATGCATCTTTCTATTTTTTTCTGTCTAAAAAAAGATGAGTGCTTTATTTTCCTTCCATATAGAGCATTTCATTGCCGTCTTAAAAAAAAACAGTCTGTGTAGATGATAAAAATGTCTATAGTCACATAAAAAATTTCCCACCTGTAGTAAAATTCTGGCACAGCTGTGCCAAGCTATGCAATTTGACAAGGGACTGATTTCAGTTTGCCACATAGCTAAAAAAAGAAACCAGGTGAAACAACTGAATGCTGACATTTGAGTAGGACTAATAAATCAAACTGGTGGGTGGGGGAAAGGAATGTTCCTGTCTTCAGAAAGAAGCCTGCTTTTTTCCATGTGAAAATAAAATGCATTTGCAAAGGGTGGCTCAGTTACACCCCATATCATTACATGTTAAAGAAACGACTAAACAAAAAAAAATAAAAATGCAATAACAGACTGTTAAATAAGTTCTGTAGTTTACCAGTATCACAAATATAAAATTCATTAGAAGCACAACTTGGAAATATTTAACACAATAATTATCTTTTTTTCCTCTGTTGTGCCAGTAATCTCTACACTTGTATTCCTGTCTCAGCTATCCTTTAATATCTGTTTGTCAGTGAGAGTTTTCATTGCAAACTGAATTGATCAGTAGTCTCAAAAGTAATCATTAACTGGGAGATATCCCTAGGTCAACATTAATTTCATCCATGTTTGTTTCTGGCATGAAAGGAAGCGCGGTCAGTGCGGTGAGATCTTGTCTCTGCAGGAAACTTGCACAGGTTGGGTTGAGGAGTGAGGGGCAAAAAGCTGTAATAATTTTGAAATGGCTAGCATAGCACAAGCTTTTCATAGTAGGTGATAAGGGAATTTGCACTGTATAACACAAATGATAAGTTGCTTTTGGAAGATTTTGTTAATCAAGTTTCTGTTTATGTCCCACCCTACTGTTTACCTGTGAGGTCTGTGTTCAGTTCTTCATTATTGGGCTAAGGATTACTCCTGTCAACCTGTAATGATTCTCCAATTTGTCTTTGGGGAATTAATTGTCATGGACGGAGGGAAGGGGAGAAACAAACATTTTTTTCCTGAGCAGATGGTTTCTTTTTTGGGCCTATGTAGTGCATACAGATAATACCTTTTGCCATTTTCCTCTTATAATTCCTCCCTCTCATGCATTAGGACCTACAGTTAGGGATGAACGCTTTTCATCATCTAGTGTAACAAGTGTCATCTTAAAATTTTAGTCTCTTAACTTGAATATCCAGAACAAAACTTATATGTCTATAGGAGTGAATAAGAAGTTCTCTTTCAAAAAACAATCATGAAAAAAATTAGTCTAGCAACAATAAAAATAATTTCTAATGCATAGCAGAATATTTGAACTCAGATATGATCTTCCTTGAAATCACTGATAGCCTAATTGAAATTTTCTTTGCATTTAATTCATGGGTTATTGAAGTACATTCACTGTGTGTTGAGTTTACCAAACTTTTGTGTAATTTTGGCACTATTACCCACAGATGAGTTTGTTGTGACATACACAACGTTTCTCATTTCCAAACTGGATTTGTATGGTTTTGCTTATATGAATAATGAAGCCTCTTAATTTATGCTGCGCAAAAATGTCTGTGAAATTTATTTGTAGCTGTTAATTTGTTGGCTTCGCAGGAGTACTCCTGTGCCGTCCTGATGTGGTTCAGCTGCTGGCTCACAGGAGGATTTTCAGCTCACTGTATCTCTCATGAAAGTATTGTTGCCGTATTGTTGCCATTGAATCAGTATGATAGAAGATAACAGAGCTGGAAATATACCCCCTACCCTCCTTGGAAAGATCGGCCCTTTCAGTTGTGACATTTCAAGGACTGAAATGAATCATGGTAATATTAAGTCATGGTTATTTTTGCTCAGAGATGAATGTATGTAAGACTTCAGTGCGTAGATGGACTATATATATATATTAAAAAAAAACTTGTGGAAGAGTCAAGTGACAAATGGGTTTAAAGATTACTTGAAAGTATAGCTGAATGTCACTAGTTAGAATTGCAGTGTGATGTTACATCCACCTGGTACTCTAAGGGACTCCTGAAATTAAAATTTAGGTTATTTCCCTCCATGTTTCAGTGGTGTGTGCACTGCTGTTCGTAGACTGATGACACTATATAATGTGATCTTTTAAAATTAATTTTAATGAGTGTTGTGGTTTGGGCCAGACTGGCCACTGAAACGAATGACAGATGCTCTCTGACCTCTCTCCCTTCAGGGAAAGGAGGAAGAGAGAGAGAGACTTATGAGTTTAAAAGAAACTAAATTACTTTAATGAAATATTAATAATAAAATAAAAAGAAAATAATGAAATATATACAAAACCATATCAAGCTCCCAGAATGATGATCATGTCACTGGCTGCCACTGCGAAACTCCCAGACTGGACTCAGTGACGGGTGGGAACTGTATTTTAGTCTGGATTCAGGAACACCCAGATCGGGATCAAAGGCAGACAAACAGACAGAGTCCTCCTCGGACACCAGCCATGAAGAAAGAGGGCTGACCCTTTGATCCCTCAGCTTTTATACTGAGCATGAGGCAGATGGGATGAAATACCCCGTTGGTCAGTTTTGGGTCACCTGTCCTGTCTGCTCCTCCCTGTAGGTGGGACCCCCCTGTGCTTTTCTGCTTCTGACCCTCCAACGGGGCAAATAACAAAGCTGCCTTTGGGTGTTACAGCAATCAGCATAAGCAAGAGCCTCTCTGCATACCATGCCTGGGCATAAATTATAAACAATCAGGTCTTATTGCTCTGGAAGTGGAGTACAGTCTTAAAAATACACTGTTAATTTCAGAGAGTTCAGTTAGTTAGAAGAGGCTTAGCTGCAAAGTAAAATTACCGAACAGAAAATCAGTTCTATTTTACCTCAAACCAGGACAATGAGTTATGTGGGTCTTATGTGGATTATAATAGTTATTATCATTACAGAAATGAGAAAAAGGCAAAGGGAAAAGGTCTATTTTACAGAAGGCCACCAATTTGCTCTCACAGAAATAATGTATGAATATTAGCAATATTTGCAGTATAATAACACTCTTCTCTGATAAGTAACAGATGAGATGGCGTAGTGTTGCAACTGTAGTGAAAGAGGTTTCAATAGCGCTCATTGTTTGGCACTAATGAGTGTAGATCCCCTGCTCCAGATTTTCACCTAGGAGAAGGCAAGGGAGACCTGCTCACAGGACTCCCCAGACCTGTTCTGGGTCCTTGTTCTGAACCTGGTCTAGATCTGATAAGTACCCAGAATTTGTTAATGTGCACAGCAAGCTGTAATGAAAGATGGTGATTGATGCCTTCTGTTCCATAACAAGATCGTCCTCTGAGCATTTTAAAGAATCTCATTGTACTGCACCTTCTTCAAATTCTATTAAAAGAGCACTGTAATTTGGTAATGCCTAAGTTAACTTAATGTACAGGTGACATAGGTGGAAATAATTGACATTAAATATGCCTAATATTTATAATAGACTATCTTCATTTGCTTATAATATTGCCAATTTTTAATAATTTCAGTTAATATTTTTTATGCGGGATGTCTGCCTCAGCCTAAATTGTCTTGGAAAACGTTCAGCAAGACTGGTGCAGCCATTGCTACAAAAGCATCGGGAAGGATTAGTGTACTTAGGTTTAAATATATGTAGCTAATGTATTGAAACATTCTAGTAACTTCATGCTTTTAGGGGGTGAGTGGCAGTCAGAATTTGGTGGTTGTTAATATCTTTTGTCTTTCTGTGAGAAAGCTATTGAGTTTTTTTCAAATTATAAGCCTCTCAAAATCTCACGTATGTATGAGTCTTATTGAAATTTGATAGAATTTGGCAGGTTCGTCTGAAGGATCCATTCACATTAAGCATATTCTGGCCCCATATTTCTCTAGTCTGCTAACTGGACTGTGTGTCTGCCTCATGGCCATAATTTGTACTCTTGTCCCGAGCTGTAAGGGGCAATCAGGATTTTGCACTCATTTTTCTCCTTCCCTAGCTGCTCGGATTCACTGTCATGCAAGTCACAAAAGACAATAGCAGAGATTTTGCTCTGAATGGAAAACAGTGTTATGCCCCAGTCAAAGACCCATATCTTAGTACCAATTGTATAGCAGATTTTATGTTGCTGTGTCCTAACTTGACTGGGCATATTTATTAACATAGTTGCTGCATACGAAGCTGAATTCCAGCCTGGATTACACTTGTTTACTCCTGAAATTACATATAAAACCCACCTGTGGATATAGGTTCTCCACAGGGTTATTTGCATGCACAAATATGTGTTGCTTAATGGTGTTTTGACTCATTGCAGCCCCAGAATAACCATGTTAAAGGTGCATGGCTGAAGTTTGTGGTGGTTGTACCATCTGGAAGTTTGAATTCATAGGCAAGAGCGTGCCTGGAGAGTTGAAGGATAAGCCTTCTCTCTGAGGTTTAAATAGTTTATATAGAGCAGTCTGGCAGTACTACATACTCTCTACCCAAAGTCTTCTCCAACTCTCATCGAAGCCTGGGATTTGGGAACATGCTTTACTAGTTAGCTACTACTGATTTCTGTGTTTTCCAACCCATGATGAAGTTTTCATTTTAATTGAAGGAATGAAGAGTTTCATGGTGAGAGACCTTTTTTTCTGACGTGCACACGAGGATAAGGGACAAACAGAAAGCTGCAGATATTCTACAGACAGAAATTAATTATCCTACTTTCTATAACTACTCTGTAGAGTGCTGTTTAGCAAGCTTCGTGTAACAGCACTCCTCATCACAGTGTTGGTTCCATCATGGCAGCAGACTTTCTTCTCCTTTGAAAAAAGTATTAAGCAGATACTAAATTTCAGCTGAATACACAACTCTAACAAAAAAGAAAAAAAAATCCTTTTGTTTTCTTTTTTAATGGCCAGCCATTAGTGATTCTGAAAATAGAATGCATTTCAAAAGTAGTTTAAGAGCTGCTTTCATCAATCTTTATTATTTATTGGTTGACTCAGATGACAGATCTGAGCTGCTTTATAGTTTGAGGTGTGGCTGATGGTTTGCGTGCCCTTCTTGACCTTGTCAAGGGCAAACATAGTTTAAAGTTGTTTATAAACTATAAATTTCATGGTAAAGAATGATGTGAAAATAAATCCAGTGTACTTCTTAAATGATTAAAAGTACATTGAGTAAACAGGATACTGCAGTGGGGAAGTCTCTGAAGAGTGTGATTCTGCTCCTCAGACTATTCTGAATGGACATGTAGTACAAGCTGATCTTTAAAAAAGATTTCTGTCACTACACTTGGTGAGAACGGCAAAAGTTTTGTGGGTATTAACAATAGCAATGAAACTACTAGGAGATGTTGATATTTGCAGTTTTAAATAAATTAGGTAAAGGCAAGTTCCACTAATATTTCAAGAAACTATTCACAATGATTGGAAGAGACTGCTCTGTTCCTGATCTCCTGAGATTTGAGAGTCATATGGCTTCTCTTTAGTAAGAGCAGGCTGCGATGGCTAGGACACTCAAACTCCAATTGTATGCCTATGGCTCTTAGACATTTGCCCTTTAATTATATTGCTTCCAAGACCTGCCTTGTTTCTGGACAAGATTATTATTTCTACAATACTGGACATACATCTCCACAATTTAAACATATAGTGTTTGAATGTAATCAGGGTATGTTACTGATTGCTACACCGTGCATAACTTGAACAAGGTAGGACAATGAATAAAGAAAAAAACAGGATTCGAGTATATGGGAAAACGATTTGAAATGTTTTTTCAAAGCAAAGACTAGCAATCGCAGGACTTGAAGCTCTAAGAAAAACGAGCTGTATACAATACTAAATGGACTTGCCATGGCATGTGGATGAATCTGCTAGTTTATTCTATTCATGGTTCACAAGAGTATACAAATTACTGTGAAGATATTAAAAAGTTTTCAACCTAGAGAGCTTAAACTGGTTGCAAAATGGTATAAAACTGTACAGTTTTGGCACTCTAAAACCACCGCGATAAACTGGTGAAAATAATTACATATTTGCCGGTGTGATAAAATAGAAACAAAAAGGATTACCTGCTCACATCAGTTTCACAAGCTCACCTTTCATCTGAACATAATAGGGAATTTGCTTCTCTGCTTCCTGCATGAGGTTTTAAGTCTTCCCCTTGTCTATGGCTTCCTAAGATTGTTTTTGAATGACATATTATAATCCCGTGTTATTCCTCCCCTCTCCACCCCATTGCCAGTTCAGCCATTGCAATTCAATACCTGATTTATTTAATTGCAAAAGTAGAGCTAAATGACTACTATGACTTGTACATAGTTCCTACTTCACAGCTTAAATTCCTTTGCATATTTAGATTATTGCTCTGGTACACAGATCTTTAAATACAAAATTAGAATGTGAGTCTGCCTTACCTTAGAGGTGTGAAAAGTTTGGTCTAGACTTCAAAATGAGTCAGACCCTGTTATTATTTTACACTTCCCCATACCCCTTTTACTAATTTCTGGAATACTTAGATAGAAATAATTTAATTTCATGAATCCCACTGTGGTGGTGGTGTTCATATTCCTCTGAATGAGTTTACAAAGGGTATCTCAGAGACAAAATTACATCTAGTCAATTTCAGAGATTTTTTAAGTATATTGGACATCTCTCTGTGCTGCAGTTCTAGACATGCATGCAGAGGTAAAAACTCTAATCAAGGTTTGGGCTACTTTTGCTCTGTCAATATAAGCTTTAAAAAGATCCTGTGAGAGCTGATCTGACCCTGTACAGAAGTTTTTTTCAGAATTGGAGAGCAGGACCACTTCTAATTCCACATGAGCGATACTTTTCATGCAGTGTTTTCAACCAAACTGTAAAAAGACGGTGCTGGTATGTGAAAATGAAAATCTAAGTAGACACTAAGCGTGTTTCATCCTCGGTAGGGACTGTAGTGGACCTCCTTTAAGCCAATCGCATAAACAGCTCCTCCTTTCCTGGTGGAGGTGGTGAGACATGAGCTGTGAATTCTGCCATTTCTCTTCTAATGGGTGATGAGTTTGTGAATCATAACAGATAATGAAAGGATCTTTTGCACATTATACTGAATACATATGTAAGAGATTTTGATTATATGCCTAAGACTTCATTTTTAGTTTCAATGGGTGTGACAGTAACCATGAGTAAAGGTGGCTAGAAATAGAAATATACTCATATCACATAAGTACTACAGGTAATTTCTTTATAAAAGAAAATGTCCATCATGGCTCAGGATACAAAGTGAAAAATACAAAGATTTCTAAGGAAAGACATTCTATCAAAATATCAAATTTAGCATAATCAGGTGGGGTGGCATTTGTTTTGGTTCGTTTTTCTAATTTGTGAGGAAAACACCTATCAATGTTTCCTTCTACTTTTGTAAAAATCTTTCCCTCTGTGGATAGTCAGGGAGCTATTGTTATGCTCTTTCCCATGAAAATTGAAGTTACTAGTTTCTATAGAAAAAGAATGTCAGTTTTGCTAAGGAGCTTCCTTTGTAACCATTTTTGAGCAGAATGTCTCTGCTGGTTTTTAATTATGATTAACTTCATCTACAAAATTGGAAGCCAATATGCAATAAACAAAAGATGAGGCAAAGCACAGTGACAATCTCACGGGTTAAATTGGACTTAACACAAAAGGAATCATCAAGAAACAGGAAGAAAACTTCCCTGTTGTGCACAGTAGCTTTATTTAGGTCTCACCAGCTTTGCTTATGAGCCTGTCAGAATCCAAATTGTCTTCAGTAAGGCAATAATAACAATTAAGAAGAAAAAGGGAGAGCAATATGTGGATTTTGTCATTGGAATTTAGTGAAATTCCACATAAGGGGAGTGGAAAGGAGTGGCAAGGGGTGGGGGAAATATACGGAAAGTTATAAAGTCAGAGGTCAGAAAATGCTGATTTCTTTGTAGAAAGATGGGGAAAAAAAAATCTGGTTCCCAGTGCTTCACTTGAAAACTAACATTTGAGTATAAAACTCTTCATGCTCCAAGTCTTAGCAGGCTGCTATGCATAGTTTGAAATCAAACTGCTTCTATAACCAGTGTGCTCTTTACTTATCTAATTTATGCGGCAGTTGGGGGTTTAGGTGTTAAGTTCAATTTATGAACTAAATTTTGGATAGAAAAGCACAGATAGGCCCATACCAAAAAAACGCACTTCAGACCAAATGTAAATTTAAAGAAAAGTTTTCTGACTGTCTCAATTTAGCATTTTGAGCTACTTTCAGCCAAACCAAAACTATATGATCAAGCACTAAAGCCTTTTATGATACATGGTGGGCTTCAGAGTATGTATCCACGCTAGAATTTTCCAGCTTGGTCATTTTTTTGAAGCCAAGTTATGATTTTGCTTTTCATTCCAAATACTATCACAGTCCAAAATTGGTTGACTGACTGTTGCAGATGCTACAATCCATTAATTTGTGAATGAGGATGTTGGAATCTGTCCCTGATTGAGCAGCAGGTATCTAACAGATACTACCTTAACCAAGTGAACTTATTTCATCAAGCTGATATGTACTGCCCTTCTGAACTTTAATGAGCAAGAGTGAATATTAAAAGTGGAAAACCCACAAGAGGATGTAATTGATATCCTTATAGTTCAACTGATCCCAAACATATTTTTGCAAATACATATTCCAAGAACCACCCACACAGACACTGATCCGAGCAGACTAAGCAGCATTAAATCGTAATGCTTTTTCCTTCAGTATTTTTTTGATGGTTAGTAGAGTTGCCAATCCATTAAAGAACTGTTCTTTTCTATCCACTCCGGAATTGCCAAATATTTCTATAAATCAATGAGTGGATGTTACTTTTTGCTCTAAGGAAATGTTGCAAATCTTCCTAGATAGCTGTTGGTGTGGTTTTCCCTTATTCCAGTCCTATTTAATAGCCACTAGCCTAAAAGTTTGTTGGTTTTGGTCAAAAGAGGAATACATATCCGAAGTACTCTGGGTGTGTTATCAAGATAGGTAGGATTTATTCTCTATTTGTGTGTGACTGAGGTAATATAATGCTGCTGTTAGGAAGGAAAATAGTAATACAACTGCTGAAAAATGTAGAAGTGGTTTATAGACTGCATATATGTACTTCTCAGATAGGCAGGCTAATTTTGTAGACGATATACCTGTGGCATAGATTTTTAAATGGCTTGACTGAGATGAAACACAAACCTGTAGTTGAATTAATACTATTCTAAATGATGACTGCTCTAACTATAATTAAGCTCGATCTCTTCCAGCTAAAATATGTTTAACATAAACCGGAGTGGTCTATGTGGCAGACTTTTTATTAATGTAGAACAGCTTATCTGGTGTAGAACTCCATGAGGAATTTGAACAGCCTCTGGCACACCGATTTTTCAATAATATTTCTGTCAGGTTGAGAAGGTGGGCCCCATCTTGGCAGATGTAGAGAAAGAGGTTGGACAAACTCCAGTGTGGGTTCTTTGTTTTGCTTTGTTGCTTTTCAATTAAAAAAATAATCAGACACAATGCATAGAAGTTTTCCTGAAGATGAATGCATTGAATTGTTTGAAACTTTTCAGATTTCTAATTGTCTGGCAATTGTAGAACTGATAGTGCAATATAGTGGCACTGTATCCTCCAACAAAACTTAATTTTCCTATTGAAGAAAATTAGAATATCTCTCACCATTCACAAGGGTAAGCAAATAGAAGATTCATTATTTTATCTAAACAACATGGTATTTTAGACTGGGAGCTTAGAAAACTACAGTGACTACAGTGGATTAGAGTTAAATTCTTAATGAAAGTCTAAGAGTAATTTGCATAGCACGCTGCTTATTAAATAATGGCTTGTTCCGTGTGTGTTCAGATCAACAGACTCATATCAAGTTCGGTGGGCTGTGGTTGGAGGTGAAATTTTCTCTCAAGCTACATTTCCAAATAGAGATGAATTCAAAGATGAGTATAAAATATGCTGTTGATTCTGTCCTGCTCTTTGTATTCTTCACCAGCCATAAATGTATTTTGTACTATTTATGGGGCTGCATAGTACATAAAAGAAGAAAACTTCTGAAGTTGATATGAGCTCAATCTTTACTCCATTAGCCTTACTCAGTAAATTCACTCAAATACACTCAATTTAAGTTGTTTTATAACATCTACTCTATTCTCATCACATAGCTACTTGCAAATTCTCCTTGTATTTCAAACCTATGTGATACTTGCTCCTCATTAGATAATAAGAAAGCTGAACTAGTACAATTCTGGTAAAAGAATAAAGTGTCTTGGAAGAACAAGTGCAATCACCTGGACATCTTTGTTTCTAAAATTTCAAGTAGACATGACTCAGAAAGGGGTAAACAAAAATTCCATAGCTAGATTAATATTTCTGAGACTCCCTTAGATGTTTGAATCATTTTGAATAATGCTTTAATGGGTTTAAATATCAGTCATCTTCAGTTGCTATTGGCATTCACATTATGATAAGCGATAAATCTTGCAGATGAACCACAGGTAGCTATTGTGTTCCTGCTTTGATTTCCTATGGCTTTGCTGAGATGTCAAACATTTTACTGATTTCTGCAAATGAGGTATAGCTGTCGCCACTGTCCACCATCAGATCCCATAGTATCTGTTTCTCCAGAAGCCTAAGGGCTTCTGTCTCTTCTGCTAAAGATAAGTTATTAGCAGTCAGCCCATAGATTCCCCAAGGAATCTATGTTAAGCCTGGATTTTCCCAAAAATCTTTTAGACATAGCTCACACAGTGCTGCCCCAGCATTAGCTTTCCCCCATCACAGGGCATACCCGCTTTATCTCAGATTTTGTGAAGACTGATGCAGCGTATTCCCAATCTTTAGAAGCTCATATATCCTCTCATATTCTGTTATATACATTTACCCCAGCCTATCACAGGATCAGAGGATAATTCAGGCTGGAAGGGACTTCAGGAGCTCTCTGCTCCGATTTACCTGCTTAAACTATGTTGCTCAGGGCTGTGTCCAGTCGTGTCTTGAAAACTTCCAAGGACAGAGGTGGCACAGCCTCTCTTGGCAACTGGTCCACTGCCTAACTGCACTTATGGGAAAAAAGTTTCTCCTTTTATCCAGCCTGACACTCTCTTGTTTCAATTTGTGCCTGTTGTCTCTCATCGTCCCACCAAGTAGAATTGTGAAGAACCTGTTTCTGTCCTCTTGATAACCCCTCCACAGGTGCTAGGTGGCTGCTGTTGGTCTCCTGCAAAAGCTATCCCTTCTCCAGGCTTGATTCCTTCAGCCTCTCCTCACAGGGCAAATGCTCCAGCCCCATCCATTGCAGTGGCCTCCACTGAACTTGCTCCAGTTTATCCATATCTTTCCCACACTGGGGGACCTAAAATTGGGCGAGGTGATGTGGTGTAATGGCACTTACCAGTTGCTCACTCCTCCCTTTGCTCATCTGCCAGATCAATTTCAACCATCATCCCATGTGTCCCAGTCAGAGCTACCGAAGTGGCATTGACCAGAAGCAGGATGCGTTGTACACAATCTACTTTTATGATAGGTAAAAACAGACGACTCTGATTTTCCACACAAGAAGTCTTGTGTTAGGAGTCATACAGTAGTACAAATTCCAAGAGTTCTCTGATGTGAATGAGGTCTGTCCAAACATTCCAGCAAAACCGTTTTTTTTGGAGGTTTTCTATACTAGATATTAAAAAAATGTGCTGATTCTGCTTAATTTGGAGAAAAGATTATTTTTTTCCCCTGAACTTTCTCATTAAAATTGTTTTCCCTTAAAAATAGAGAGGTAGCAGAAGATTAAAGTATTCACTCCAATCAGACCTCTGATACTTTCTGACCTCTAACCATAATACACAGGAAAAATGTTAGTTTTAAATAAAAATTCTTAGAATATTAGCATAAGAAGTACACTAGGTCCGACAGATATTTTAAAAAGAGGGCAAAATAGCCAAGGTCATGATAAAAATTAGTTGCTACCATATGTGAAATAATTCTATAACAATCTTAATAGGCATGTCTGCGTGTTACCATTGTTTCAGTCTCACTGTATGGAAACATCTACTTTTGATTCTAATTAGGGGTATTTACACATGCGTGCTGAAACAGAGTAGGCCTCCTTTGGGTGCTGTGAGACAGGGTGTCTTGACAGCTTCAAGATCAGCCTGGTATGTGAGGAAAATTATTGAAAATTCCTGTGGTCCAGAGGCCGTGCAAGTAGCTGAAAGGCTGTGCTGAAACTGGAATTACAACCTAGGAAAATTTCAACAAAGATGAAATTTTAAATGAAATTGAGTTATACCACTAGTGAAAATAAAAGAGCTGAAAGGGTGGAGGGATCTTGGAGAATGACTCATTAATTCTGTGCTGGATGTTACATAATAAAGACTTAGTTTTACAAATAAACCAGAGCTGGTTCCTAAAGACAATATCGATTATACAGAGAAGTGGAGGTAATTATTCCTCATAATAGTCAGTAGTACTGTTAATCCCAAGTAATCAGTGAATGGATCAGTCTCTGAAAATCCTGAAACTGAATTAGGACCTATAGGGGTTTCTAAAATAAACCCCCAGAAACCCACCACCACACCCAAACTTCTCATAACAGGGAAAAAAAAAACCCCAAACCAAGTGGTTTCTTTTCATTTCACTGCTTTTGGAGACTTTGGAAGGCATTGTTACTCTTTTATCTGAAAGCATAGGGCCTTCCTGCCTTGTTAAATTCCTGTGTAGTCTCCTAATTACATTTAGGTAAAATAAAAAATATTTGAGATACATTTAAAAAAACACCCCCAAGAATTAACAGTAACAACAGAGCACCAGTTTTCCATGACTTTTCAAGCTATTAATGATTTATGGTAAGCATTCTGCAAATTTTATGACCTACAGCTGTGAAAAATACTACTGGGTTTTGGTGTCATGCTGTAATGAGGCTTGCAACTTCACAGAGTTGTAAGTACTGCTGTCCTTCAGTCGTCGTCTCTTTGTGGTAGCTACTTTATGTCAAGGGGCCATATCCTTCTGTTTTGTGTTTTAAACTGGTAGTATTCTGAAGATAATTTTATGGTTTGGTGGGGATTAAATCACAGGTACTATTTTAGTAAACTTTTTTTCTTACTTTGCTGAACTATTTTTTCTTATTTAGGGCACAATGAGAAAAATTATACATAACAAAAGGTAAAGGCAGAGGCAAAACTACAAATACATTTTTTTAACGCTAGACATATCTTTCATATTTTCTATGGCATGTGAGTCAAAGCATTTAGGAAAAAACTGTCTTGGGTCAGTCCTTGGGTATGTTTTGAATATTTAAGTATTAATTTATTGTCTACATTTTGATTGGCACACCCATTTTATTGTTCATATTCAATATTAATAAACTGTCTTCAATTAAATATCCAGTAGTCAGTAATATTTGTATACACTACACAGTAATATACTTATTCATTTTCAATAATATTCATATAGTTTTATGGCCTATATTAAGTAAATTAAAATTTGTCACACTTTTTTGTAATGAATACAAGGATAATACTGTGTGTTGTTTGGATTAAATTAAGATGTCAGGATTCCTGAAAACGAAACATCCCAGACAATGAAATAGTTACCAAGGGAATAATCTCATACTTTATACTTTGTATTAAAAAGAATTATATATATCTCCAAGCAGCAGCAAAAAAGAAAAAGAATTAAAAAGAAAAAATGTTTACTGGATTTGAAAATGATTTAATATCGGCAGCCTTGGCAGGATTTTCAGCGGGACAATGAAAAGCTTCCCATGGGACCATAAAATAATCCTGGGAAACTCTTTCCAGTTTCAAAAGGCTCTGTCGTCCCAGTACGTACGCTATATCTCCCTTCAGTCTCCACTGGGCACCCTCAGATGAAATCGTTGCAAAGCCTCTGCGTCAGGCTGCCCCAGAAAGACTTTTCTAATGTGACGTGCCAGAATCTAAGGACAGTGTAAAAATATTATTCCTTCACCCCATTACTGTGATCACAGGCCAATCAGTCACTCAAATATCCCCACAACGTGCCCTGCGTGCCAGGCAAAGCTTTTGAAACCTACAGTCTAATTGCTCTCTACTTACGTCTTCCACTGAAAATGAACCCGTGTCTCTGGATACCATTTACAGCCCAGTGCAGTGGACACAAGGCTCGTATTAGTGGTTCAAAGCCTTTGGAAAATATATCACAAAATACATAGGAAGTTGTTATTTTCTAGAGTTACTAAATATTCTTGCCTTATCCTCTTGTTCCACGGACTTCTCCAAGTAAAAAAAGTCTGTTCTGTAGCTGAGTGAGTAGAAACTCTTTAATTTGGAAGGTCTGAAAGTTACTTTTGTATTTCTTAAAAAAATAATTTTTTTTCAGATACACCAAGAAAATTTTTGAGGATAAGCTGTATTAATTCAAAATAGTTTTAAGTGTGTGAAGCTCAGAATTTTTTCCAGCCCCGCTTTTACTGTATGTATATACATTGGATAGTAGTAACTTTGTAAAATTTTATATACCTGTAAAGCCAGATTACTTTCTGACATTGCTTTACTAAATAAGGTCTGTGGTGCAAAGCCTGGAGAGGGAGGAGCTTTCTGTGGTTACCTTTTTGTGAACCTTGGGGAGCCTACAACTCTGTTAAGAGATCCCCATTGACAGAAACTCTTTATGGAGGATAAAGCTCCCCTTCATTTACTGGTGAATAAGCAGAAATGACAGGATAGGTCAGACCCTGTTGAATTTTGATCTGTAACAGCTTGGCATTTGAGTCAGATGCTGTTAAAATTTAAGTTTGCAGATAAAATGCAGTTGCTGCTGAGTAATGTAAGAGCAAAAGAAGAGTCCTAACCATCCTCAGTTCCTCTCATTTCACCCCTTCTCCTCCCCCTCCAATTAATCTTTCTTTCTTTCTTTGCCCAAAGGACTCTGTGCTGGAGTGAAGAGGGTTTGCCTGTTTACCCAGGAGCTCAGCATTACGTGTAGTTTTTCAGGCTTTCTAGGTGGGGCTTTAAACTTCTGTTATTTAATTTCTTTGGGTAAAAAAAAAAAAATAATCCCTGATTAATCAGACCTGTTTTGTTGCTCTGAGCAGCTGAAAAGGAATTGTACTAGAAAGCTAAAATTGAAAAGACCTGATTTTTCCTAATTTAGTGCAATAAAACAGGCTTTACTAGCAAGGCTAGAGTGGGAGAATCTCTAGAACTGACGGATGACAAACTGATGGGTCAGATCCTGTGTTCATTATCAGGCAAACCTTGCCAATAGAACCAAAACTGTTTTTGTCAGAGTAGATGATCTTCAGGATTCTACCTGGTATTTTAACAATTGCAAATCTGCACTGTATGCATATTTCATAGGGTTTTTTTTTAATCAGTATTGGCCAAAACTAACATGTTCATACGTAGGATTTGGACTGAAATCAAATTTGGAATATGTCAGAATATAGGGTTTAATATTGGCCCATTGCTTATTTTTATGGTTCCCAAGGTACAGTTCAGATTTTCAGAGGGTGGAGAGGGAGAAAAAAGAAATGTAGTATTAAGGCTGATTAATAGCAAACAGTTATAATATTAGAACAGTTATAGAGTTAGAATATTGCCACTTGTAAAAACATTTTAAAGTGGAAAACTTTTTAAATCATTAGAAAAATATGTCAAATAAGCTTTGAAGCGTGTTACTTTAATATAATTTCAGGAGAAATCACCAATATGACTGGTGGGGCTTAGAAAAAAAGTATTCAAGGTTACCAATGCCTGGAAGATCTTTTAAATGGATGTTATACACTCTGATTCCCAAAGAACATGACACTGATGCTTATCATTTAACTTATGATATCATTAATAGTACTGAAATACACTACTATTATATAGATAGCTGGGACTCCACAAAAACTAGTAAGCAAAAATGTATATTTATAAATAATAATTTCTCCAACAGAGGTTAGAGCAGGGATCTTCTGGATTTAATTTAAGGGTCTCCAGTTTACCACATGCTTTAAATCAAAACAAAATCAGGATGCAAGTTCAAGTAGCTACATGATGCTTTTTGTTGTCTTAAGTAAATGGTGTTTGTGAAATCAAGAAGTTAAGTGAAAAAGAGCTGTGGCTGCAGGACAATCCTCGTAGTCATCAATATGACAAACAATTTCTGAAAGAAAATATTTTTGCGATGTTGCCAAACACAATCCAGATAGAAAGATTTTGTTATACAAAATATGTTATTGTTAGTTTATCTGCAATCTTATGCTTACAGTTTAAAAGGAGAGTGGCAAAGCAAGATAACGGATACTATCCCTGTGAGATTGAAATCTGTGAAATAAGATGAAAGAAGAATAAATTAAGATGTTAGGCTTAAACGTTTTACCAGGTGTATTCTTATGGAATCCTTTAGGTTGGAAAGGACCGTTAAGATCATTGAGTCCAACCGATAGTTGGTTCGTCAGGTAGCGCCCCACACAGACTCAGCCGCCTGAAACGGTCACTGAGGTAGTGTTGGTAATAGCTGCAACTTTAATTGCTGTGAAAGAGGAGGAGGCCTCTGTTTTTTTCACTGAATAGAGAGGAATTAATACAGGAATTATATAATGGAATACATAAACGGAAAGGCTTTTAGAAGTGTTTTTTTTCTTTTTTTTTCTCCCACCCACCCCCGTCCAATATCTGCTCTCAGGCACTAGTTAATATTTCCAATGTAAATAAAACCCAGTTCATTGCAACATTTGTCTGGAAGTTGACTAGGTTTGTTCAAGTGTGGGAGAAAAGATAGATTTGCCGTGGGGTTACTTTTCCTGATCAGTCCCTTGCCGAGATTAAACTGGGCAGCTGAGTTTAAATGACTGTGCGTCTGCTGCCTGGATTCTGGTCGGAAACACTTAAGTAGTGTAGTGCGATGCAAATAAGTGCTGCCACAGAGACAAAGCTCTGTCCTACGATGTGTTGGGCACCGGACGGCATCCGGCTGGACCAATCAAGGTTGCATTTTAAGTAAAGCAAAAGGTCGTGCAGGCTGCAGTGGGGAAGGCTTTCAGCAGAGTATGGCTGCGGGAGGGAGGGAGGGAGGAATGAAGTAATCCTTTAAAGCAAACAGAGTTGGTTAAATAATGCCATGAAACTTCCAGTTCTCAACAATGGTCAGAGATCAAGCTGTGTTTGTATATTCAGGGCTGAAGGTTAACCAGTAACTAAAGACTTCCCTGATTGCCACAGGTTTACATTCTCTCTGTCACTGATGTTTGCCAAGTGGGATTTTATGAGATTAGAAAGAATACAGCTGGGCAAACGGGTATATTATAGGGTTTACCCAAACAGAGTGAGAGAGGAGGACCACACTGATACGATACACATGGCGGGTTCAGACCACTCCGAGAGGCCTGATGGATCGTGTAACAAGCAAGGGCTGAACGCAGAAAATTTTAAAGGGAACTCTGTAGTTGAAAGACCACACTTCCCTCTTTTGTATTTCAGAGGTTGCAGCAGTACAGAAGAGTACTGCCACTGAAAGAAGATACAAAAGGATTTTCTTCTGTTTTCCCCAGTGCATTCTCTGTGCCATTTGACTGCCCTTTCCAGAAAGCCAGTTTCGCTCTTTGCAGTCTTCAGTATTCACACCACTTGCTGAAAAGATCCTGATTGTCAAAAAGCAGTGAAAATAACTTCTCTCTCTAAATGGTAGTAATGAGAATAATAATAAGCAGCACATGATATGTAATTGCAATGATTTTGGCTAGTAATTTTGAAAGAACTGATAATGGAGTGAAAGATTATTTCACTTATAGAAATACTTTCCTTTGGCACTTTGTTCTTTCCCTTTCCATCAGCCAAGCAGAACTGGCTAATTTATCTCCATTCTTTATGCTTCTGCTATTTCTGCAAGCTCTGATGAGAGCTTAACAAATGTTTATTGATAAAATATGTGATCTTGTTGCCATCTCATTTGGCTGTTGAACTTCTTCGCTCATTGTTGTTTACAAGAAGAATTATTTATATTAATCTAAATATTACTGAGGTAGAAATTATTTCTGATACTAATAAATGTTCTGGCGACAGACACAAAAAAGACTATTGAGATGTTTAAGTCTGTTTCCTATTCCAGCACATCTGTGCATCCAGTGCCCAGTGACACTGTCACAAGGTGACTCCAGTTGACCATTTCGCTGCAGGGATGCTCTCGTACTACAGTTGATAAGTAACAGTAAGAATTCATGCAAAGGGGTGAACTTTGGTAATCATTTCTTGCTCAGACATTTCATGCTCAGCAGATACCAGAAGTAAATACAATTTCTCATACCTAGCAGCAGGAATTACTAAAGGTTGCCTTAGTGTGTTTACATGTGGCAGGATAGGCTTTAGGACAGACTTCTGCTAAGGGGAATTACTTTGCATGGATAATACTTTTCTCAAGAATATTCCACGCACGTACTGACTTTCCTAATATCACAATGCAAAGTTTGGCCTTGATCTATTATATACATCACTGGAATATGATATATTTACTTTTAAAGTATATCTTATGACCCTGAGTAAATGAACTCTCCTAAGCATGTCTGCATTGTAAATGTATTAAAAGCAGAGAAATAAAACAGAAGACATCATCAGATGTACAAAATCTAAACTGAATTCCTGAAGAATGATTATTTCTTTCAAATGTTGTAAACATTTCTAAGAACCAAACTCCTCCATCTATACCCATGCTGAACAGTACTTTACTTTGGACTAACACTTGATGTAAGTAAGAGTAGCAGGCACTGTCTCTCAAAAGCAGCTTTAAATTTATTAAAATTCTTTACACAGACTGATTGATTCGTAGATTTATGAGAATCTGCTAAATTGACAGCCATTATGAATTTGATTTTTCAATCCAAACTAAACTCCCCTTATTTTTGCGCTGCTTAGGTCCTCCAAAAATAAAAGGGTGAGTGAGACTATTTGGCTAGTACAGCAAAGGTTCATAACAGAGCCTGGATCTGAGACAGGGGGCTTTAGTTCTGTAGTAGTAACGGAACTGTATAACAGTATCACATCCTGAGTTTCATGCAACTTATGCATGAGTAATTTCTGCATTATAGGCTCCATTTCTGTATCATAGCTTCAAAGATGAGAGTTTTTACCTTTGCATTTTACCTGAATCTGACTCTCAAGACTTTGATGCTTTTCCTTAAATTAATAATATTTTATTTACCCTTAAGCAGCTGCATTTATTTTCTCAGTTAATGTTATGTAGCAACATGTCCAGCCAGGTGCTTAAATCTCTCCTATCCCTTGCGCTTCTGTAGACATGGGGTGCAATCAGGACCTTGCAAGACTGGTATGAAAATTTCTGTCGGTTTTGGGTTTTGTACACTGCTTCCAAGGGGCAAAAGACTTGAGCACGTGTATCTGCTGTTTCAGATGGTAAAGTCCTTAAAGAGCTGAAACTGTATCATAAGTTGTCACTTAATTCTACTTGGTAACAAACCAGGAAAAAAATCAAAAGCCTCACAACTATAAGGTCAAAGTACACCTATTGTAACATTTTATTTACTGACCCTTGCACAAAAGAAAGAGATAAGTGAGTGATTAAGGCTTTTTTAAATTAGTGTGATTAAAACACTAATTGTATCTTTAATCTTAGCAGTCTAATATATAGTCAGCAAAACAAAAGACCTATAAAAGCCTTTAGTAAGTAAATATTTGTGCATGAAGGACTAAACAAAGATAGTATTAAGGCTTATTTACCATTTGCTGTTGCTTACTAATGAAAGTTAATAGGCTGGATTCAAAACCAGCTTTCAGAACACTTCAAAATTACTTTTAGCATTGTCAAGAAGTAAATAGCTTTTCTTCAGATACTCTTGCCTTACCAGCAAAGGTATATTAAGGCTTCAATGTTAACATAGTTGGGCACCTTCACTTATTCATTAGGTAAACTTTTATAAGGAACAGTTAAATGGTTGAGATCTGGAGACCATTCAGAAGACTCACGTTTTTCTCTAGTACATGTTTTTTAAAACTTGAGCAAATTTAACTGCAATTCTGCTGAGAACCATATGGGTGACATCTTTGTAGACTTGTACTCAAGTTAGTCAGTTTGTCACTCCGTGTTTGTGTATTGTTAAATAAATCCTTGACTATGGGATTATTTTTTATGAGCTCTTCTCCTGTGGGATCTCCTCCGTGGGAATAAATCAACACAGATCATATGGGCCAAAGTATCCAGATAAGTATTGGCTAAATACTGTCCAACTTCTGAGATAAAAATATACTGTCTGTGTGAGCAGATTTCACTATTAAGTTATGGTTTTGTGATAATGACTTCAGGATTAGAATGATATATATAAAAATTTTGATTTTATGATTTTTGTGCTAAACCTCAAGAAAAGAAGGCCATACTTCTTAAGCTACTGATTATCACCGTTCAAGGTGCCTCTATGGGTGGTCAGGGAAGTTCAGTGCAAACGTACAGTTTACCCACAGGCTTTTACAATGGTCCCTTTATATTTTGTAAAACTACTTAAGAACGTTAAGTTTCTTCATTGTAATCCAATTTACAAAATGATCCTATAATCCCTTAGAACGTGAAACATTTGGTTTAGTGTGAATGATTTTACAAGGTAAGAGAAACCCGATTGCACTATGTAGAGAGAAAGGTGGCTGGTTTCAGCTTTTTTTTTAGTTTGGAAGTGAGTTTAAAATGGAGTTTACAGACTCTGGCTGATTAGTAAACAATAACAAGCACATCAGCAAACAATTCATAGATTGTTTTGAGGGACTGTGTGTAAAATCACTGATGTGTGTTAGAAAACATTCACATAAATAATCCCATTGCCATTGATAAAAATACTCATAGGAGTAAAGCTGCTTACTTAATACTTTGCAGAAGTAGGTCCATGTGCCCAAGCCAGATTTCACTGATGGAACAGGCAAAGCCAGGGCATCACGCAAGGACCAGAATATGTGGAAGAGCTGCAGAAGTCCAGCTTGAAAATTTTGTCTGCACCATTTCAGCCACTTTCAGGTTAATTGGTTTTCATTTGTATGAATAGCAGAGAGTCAGGCCAAAATTTTGCCTATTCTTTCCCAATCTGTGGTTAGTAAACGATGGAGTCAGTTTTATGCAACCAGGCTCTACTCGAGAAACCTACAGGGCAAATTTATTGCTTCCCCTGCACGGTATAAAATGGAGTCTCACCATTATGCATTAATTGTCTGTTGGAATATGTTTGTCCATACAGCCCATCAGCTCATTTTGTGCAGATGTAATTAGCAGCAGGAGTGCTGTATGGTATTTTTGGCTACAGTTTACTCTGTGAAGAGTCCTGTGTGTTTGAGGTAACAAACTGCACCTGCATCAGGAGTGGTTCCTAGTTTTTAGATTAAAAAAGAAGATGTAACCCTAAGTCTGGGAAACTATTTCAAATTCCCGCGTTGCTTTTGTACTCTGTGCAAAGGCGTAAGCGCTCAGCTGCGTTCGTGACACATGTTTCACAGACAGCAAAAGGAAGCTGAGGCTTTTGAGACGGCTCTGTTCGCTCCGAGGTATTCTGTAGCTGTAGATAGTCCCAAGGCACGTTTAAATCCCCTGTAGAGCAACCTGGTTGACAAGATACTGTTTAACAATTTTTGAATGTGCATTTGAGGCAGTGAGGGTTTGGGGTTTTTCCACTCTCCTTGGAAACGGTAGCAAACGAGTTAACATTGGGATAACTGTTTAAGGGTATTTTCCTGAGACAGGAGGTGGATGGTAACCTCTCATAAAACACTTAAGTTCACCTTTGGAGAAATCAGGTTGCAGGAGTTTAGATCGGTTTAGGTTTATCGCGGTACTGACTTCACATGAAATATCCACCTGAAACTTCTAATGTAATGGCTAGTATTGTCTCCTTTATCAGCAGTTAAGTTTTATGTAGTTTAAGGTCACCCTTGGAACCTTGCTGAGACGTCAGTATGAGCAGCTATGTGATTTTTATGGCCCCCTGTTCTTAGAGGAGACAGTATCATTCATTGCCAGTGGAGGATTCCACTCTCTGTTCAATCAGAAAGAGCAAAGATGAAGTCTAGCCACGGCAGAAGTATACAAGATGCCTGTCAATATAACGGAGTTTATTCTGCTCAAATAGAGAGCAGTTTCCATGAAGTGTCAAGTCAGACTAGTTAACTGACAGTAAATCTTCGATCAGCTCCTAGAGCGAGTCATTGTTTATGATGAAAATCTCCACTTGGTTGTGTATGTTTTAGGAAAGAATTTGATCCGACGGTTTTATCCTGATGTAGCTGTTCGGTTTTTAGCACTGATATTGGGGCAAGCTATTTTGTTTACCTTTTCAAAGATAAGGAAGTCTCACATAAAAACACTTTGTTTTCTTTGCCTGGCTTTGATATGTTTGATTGGTTGTTGGTGGTGTATTTTTGTGATCCATTTCATAACGCTGCCTACGTGTACTTCCATTTTTCGTCTTTCACTGCTAGCTAAGAACAGACTGACCCTAAAAAGATTAGTCAGGAAATATAGTTCAGTAAAACAATATGTTGATACTTTGAAGGTTCTCTCTCTTATCAATCTTTCTGATTTCAGTAGGATTCTCCTGTGTTTGAAAATTTTGCCATACTGTTGAATTACAACTTCTAGAAAAAAAAACCCTCTACCAGGTGTGCAGCTGGTGCTAAGCGGCAACCTGTGTTGGTGGAACATGGTCTTGGTTTCCTAAACATGAGAGACTTCATTCTCTGCATTTTCTCAGGCAGAAAACACTAGAGATTAATGAAAGTAGTGTGATCTGTATGACTCTGAATGTGGGTAGGTAACCCTTTGTGTCATCTTCAGGCAGTCTGCAGGGCACATTAAGAAGAACAGCACAAAGTGCCCTGGATGCTGATGGAGCCTTACTTAGTTTTACGTAAATATCTGACTGGGGCCTTGACAGACATAATTCTTTCGCTTGCCAATACTTTTCTGCCTTGTAAATTTTCTTCTTCAAAATGTACAAGATATGTTAAATATATATAAACATACAATAAATTAGTTCAAACCATAACACAATATATACTTCAGGCATCGAGATATAGCTATCCATTACAGTACTGACATCTCTTCCACAAGACCTTGTTTATCAGTCATCTCCTTGTGCTTTGAAATACAGAAATAAAGGATTTTGAGAGAACGTGGTTTTATAAAATTCATAACATTGCATAGTGATAAATTATTTTCCATGCATTATTATTCCTATTCTTTTGTAGTTATATGTTTTTTATAATCCACTTTGCCTTTGTTTAACCAAGACATACAATGAAAAGTGAGGTTATAAAATGATCCACTCAAGTAGTGACTCTGGCAGTCTAATTAGCAACACTATGTCATGATGTGCCATAGTGTGTTTGATTCTTTATAATTATTTTTGTTTATTTGTGTTAATAAAATAATGATATCTCAGAAACCTCTAGTGGAACTGTTATGAAAAATAATGAGACATTCAGTGGTAATTTCTGGCTAGTATTTATAGAGAGGGACATTTTCTTAGGAGGGAAATAAAGTTTTTTAATGTGTGATTGTTGTGTTGGAATGCTTAAAAACAAATAAACAGACTTGTTGAAATATAAAATCAATCTGAAGACACAAAATGATAATTTTATATCTGTGAAAAATATGTTTTGGTAGATTATGCAGCAGATGCAAAAGCCAGGGCTCAGTTTCAAGAAATAAATAAAAATAAATTTATGCCACAAAGTGAGTGTAATACTTTAAAAATAATTCCTGTCTTTCAGGCTTATACCTTAGGCAATAAGTAAAATATATATCAATGAGATAAAGGAAAGCAGGATACAGCAATGCCTGGCACTTAGGAGTTAAGCATATCTTTATGCAGTTAAATTGTTTTAGATGTGTTAAAAGGGAAGGAAGACCTTAACATATTTCTTCTACAAAAGATCTTAATGCAGCCTTCATTTCTGTGTCATTTGCACTGCTTTCTGGACAGATGTTAAATGTTGTGTCTATGATGTGTATTTTGCTCTTTCTCTTGTCTTGTCCCTAAACTGAAAACTGTCTGGATCGTGCAGTGTTTGGTTTTGGTAGAATTTGTTTTTAAAAGCAATAAATCTGTTTTTAAAATGGATAAGCTGGATGTTAGAGAAGGTCAGGACAAGAAAGATGTCATGCATTTGGAGAGAGAGGTGGAAATGCTTGTGATGACTCATAGTTCCTGATGGAGCTCATTCCTCAGTTTAGGACTGGCCTCCAAAAAAACTTCATTTTCAGCACAAACAAGCTGTACCTTTGCATGAGAAGGTATAATGATAGGAACTTCTGAGTATTTGCTATCAATCAGCATCTTCTCCCATTCTGTAAGTGGTCCTTCGTGTTACCTTTCTCACAGATCACTGTGTGTTTTGAAGGTGAAAACCTTCACTTCATTTCAAGGAGGAAGCCAATGTAGAGCACAGACAACAGGTATGACGGATTTGATGTAGTCCATGTTGCTGAAGTGCTGTACTGACAAACATTTTTAAAAAGCATTATGCATTGTTGGAGACAGGAGGTACAAATATTACATGTAACTAAGGAGAAGCTGAAAGAGTTTTCCCTCACATGAAGATGACAAATATATAGTGAATAGATGTAGCTGTACAAGTGTTTGGAAATAAAAGACATATCGCAGCAGTCCTAAACTGTGTACTCAGATCTCACTGATCAGTGCCAACTGTATGGTTTAATGCTATGAAATACAAGCAGAGGTATATGCCATCTTCATTCTTGTGACACATCTATGTCATTTTCTTAGTTCACATCAACATTGAAAATATCTGGTGAGAGAACAGGTCTTCTTGACAGTGTAAATTAAGAGTATGAGGATGGATGTGCAGTTTCCTGTTACTGTTGTTCGGAGGGAATGATTTAAATCATTTCAACACATTCTCTTTGGATTCCTGCCATACCTTGGGACAGATGATGTTGGATTATGCCGGAAGACCAGGAAGATGAGAATGGATATCTGCTCACTTACAGCAGATCTTCCATCAATCTCTCTAAAGTTTGTCTTGTCCTCTGTGCTGGCCTTGATCCCAAATCTGACAGATCAAGGGTATTGGCTTCAACTGAATGAGTTATATTGCTCTCTGGCTACCATTTCAGACCTGTTCAGATTTGATATAAAGCTAATACAGAATTTTCCTATCTGAGGATTTTTCAAGTGTTGGTCCAAATACTGCATGCCCTAGGGAAGAAAGGAATATATCTTCCCTAACTCAAACATGAGTTATTTCAGTTGTGAGTGGCTGCAGTTGCTTGTGACATTCTTTCATCAGCTGGGCAGCTAATCCATTTGCAAAGCTTCTGGGGAAGGCTCCTGTGCAATTTCCAGTGTTTCTTGAGCAGTGTGAGCTCTTCAGATGCTCCTGGAGTGTACAGGAGGAACTGGACTACTTAAACCTTAAGTGTATGTGGTGGTGTCACCAAAATGGGATGATAGCTCTTTACATTAATGTGCATTTATGAAGTATCTCCAATATCAAAAGATACCAAGTACTTTACATCTCAGCCAGTTAAATTTGCAAGCTTTGGCCCTGATCCAGAGACGTCTGAAGTATTTTCATTGACCTCATTGGACTTTGTAGTCCAAACTGTCCATATAGCAATGACTTCATATGCCAGATGAAAATACTTTTGTTGTGGCTTATGCTAGTGCACAGGAGAGGACAGCAAAAATATATACTGGTTCAGTAAAACAAACAAAAAAATAATGTTGCAGTTAATTGAAATTACAAAATAAATGTGAGTAGGTTAAGAGGATGGTAATCCTCAAAGCTGTGAGTTACCCAGGGCTCTGGTGTTAACACGGTCCTTTTGAAAGAAAAAACATAATAAAAAGTTGCCAAAGTGGTAGAACGGCTTGATGTTAAAATGTTACCTCGTATTAGAAGAAAATAACTTTCTAAATCACCAATACCAGTTTTCTCATCATTATAGTATCTTTGGATGCCTTCTAGTCAAGCTCCAAACCCCCTACCAGCTTTTCTCTTCTCAACTCAGTAGGTTTAGAACGTGAAGCACTGTTACTCTAAAATGAGCGGAGACAGTCTGTACCTACTCAGCGCGTGCTACCACAGGTGGTACCTTTGGTCTAGGGTGGACATAGCAGGATTAGCCATGTGTTGTGCTTCATTGAACAAACCCCCTGCAGCAAGTGCTGCTTAGCGTGGACTCAGTAACACATTAATGTGACCAAACACATCCGAGACAAAAGTTGTTTTGTTTCCAGTTATCTGAAGTGTTGGCAGAATAGCTTTCTAAGAGGATAGACATTAACAGCATCAAGAAGATGACAAAAAAAAAAAAAGTTTTATTCAAATGGTTCCTTTGCTTCCAGTACTAGTGTCTGCTGATGGGCTAAAGATGCTGATTTCTCTTCTGCTTTCTGCAGATTGATTTGGAGTATTTGTCTCAGCCTGGCAGTTAGCAATAACAGAAACAACTATGTCCTAACAACATAACGACAGACACAAAATGTACCTCATATTTGCTAAACTCTACTGTACACCTCNTGACAGACACAAAATGTATATTGTATATATGTCATATTTGCTAAACTCTACTGTACACCTCAAAAACATGTAAGGATTACATGGTGTACCGACCCCATAACCACCTGC
This sequence comes from Anarhynchus alexandrinus, assembly GCA_008711295.1. Classification (NCBI taxonomy): domain Eukaryota; kingdom Metazoa; phylum Chordata; class Aves; order Charadriiformes; family Charadriidae; genus Anarhynchus; species Anarhynchus alexandrinus. The sequence continues at coordinate 477,845 of VUYV01000270.1, forward strand.
AAATGTTTTAGTCAGGCAATCTGCGTGCTAGGTTACATTTTGTTTTTACATTCCTTACGGTATTTGCAATACATTTTAAAAATAATAAACTTGTTTTCATCCATCAAAACCAAATGTCTCCCTTCAGGAAATTTGTTCACTATTTTCAATACTCATCATTAAATTTGGTTCTCTTTCCAGAGTACACACAGCATGTCTGCAGAATGTTCCCTAACCAAGTGGAAATAGATTATTTTACCAAATGGGGCCTTGCCCACTAAAAATGACAGCTCATATCCCATGTAAACTAAACGTAGATGGGTGAGTTCTCCACCCCAGCTAGGTGAGCACAGCAGTATGACAGAAGCAGGAACAGAACCTTCCTTGTCTCCCGCAGGCCTGCAAGGACAAAGCTGCTACCGCCTTCCCCATACGTCCCCTTTCCCAACTGCTGCCACTTTCTTTCCTTCCACCCTCACCCCCACCCTCACCCAACTCTTTCTTGCTTATAGGAACTGCAGACAAGTCATTCCATTTCTCGCTGCTCGGTAAGGAAAGTCCTAGTGAGAGATATATGGATTGCTTTTTCACACTTTGCACCATGAGTCCCATGGAAGGCAGAGAATGTTGTAGTTGTATCACTGAAGTGCTTTAATTTCTGTATATGGATCTATGTGTATGAGGAAGAGACCGTGGCTTTGAGTACATGTACTCAAATAATAAATACAATGGCATTTGTTGCTCTGTGTAATTTAGATTCCTTTGTCACCGTGGACAAAGTAAAATTTAATGTTGACATAGAAGTGTGTTTATACATCAATATCAGTCTTTCTGAGACATCTAGTGTTATTACTTAGTGATATTTATAAGGATTTTCCATAAAACAATTCAAAGCAACATCTTAATCCTGTTCTTCTTTCTTTGTGATGTTACTGGAAAACTAACAGTGATATGAACCTGAGGGCACATGGCTGGCTCTAACCGTGGGGTGGGGATCGCATCTGGTTTCTCACTCTTAAGAGATGGTTGGATTCTTGGGAAGGTATCATATATACCTGAGCAGGCTGGGTCCTTGTGCCAAAGGTTTTACAAGCTTGGGAAGGAAACTAAACTGGGTCTCTCTTTGGCTGCCTTCATAGTGTAGTTCACAGCTTCAAGACCAAAGCCGAGGAACGGCTTTCAGCAAAGACTGTTTTGGGGGAGTGTTTAGGGTGCACAGAGGATGATCGGACAAAGCATTCTTGGAGGCATTTGACTTTCAGTACACATGGGGAAATTATTAGCGTTATATAGAATGAATCAACAGGAATGGATTGGAAGGGCTAAATAAATTAACTGGTGAAATATTATGAGCAGAAAGTCAATCTTGTGTTTTGTTACTCTTATATTAAGAGAATACCAAAACACTAATGACTTCTAAATCTCCCTGCATGTTGTTTATAAATGCCTATTCCCACTTCTTTATTTTCTGTGCATCCTGTCATGAAAGCTGTTTTTAATGCGGTGGAAGAGAAATAAGTAGTGTAACAGCATTAGCTATTAAAAAAAGAATGAGTTTAATCCACTAATACACATATGCTACATACAATAGCTGTTTGGAGCCCTGGTAAGATTAGTTTCCACAATGAAATCTAATGCTAATAAATAATTAGATAAGGAGGGAAATGCAATAGGATTGTGGGTACACGATGATGATTCTTTTGATTCTTCTATATCAAGAAGTGATTTAACTTTGAGTATGTGTACGTCTATGACAAATTTAGCAGTCCCCAAGTGTTTGCTGATGTGACAATTGGTATTTAGACTGCTAGAAAAGGATTTACATAGGTGTGCAAACAAGAGTGTGTATTTTTTTCAAACCTATTTGTGGCACATTCTTTTGATCCAGTTAAAAATATGCAGCTTTACACATGGTGTGGCTGTTTGCCATGTCTTTGTAGTTTTCTGAAAAGAAACAGTCAAACAGGATTTATAATACCTGAAGTATTCCTATTCTGAAAATGTTAACCAGCTCCTATTTGCGAACAAATCTATCACATACTCCACAGCTGAATATAGCTGACAGCTCAGGAATTGGGATGACAGGTCTAAAATGGCATACAAAGAACAGAAAGGGATCATATTAAGGCTGAGAACTATGATTTACTTGTTTGGTTGTTGATGTCTTACTGATAGAGATTTGTTGCACTGTTTGAATCATATAGTAGAAAATATTGCCTACAGGAAATAAAGCAGGTAAATTTATTACATATTCATGGTCAGAAGGAAACCCAAACATGCTTTCCACATTGTAAGTTTAGCAATAGCTGTCTCATAATTTGAGTTTGATAAGGACAGCTGATGTATTCAAAAACCAGGAAATGAAGCAGGAGCATAAACCAGGCAGGGGATGAGAGGAAAACATGAACATGCCCATAAGACAGTCGATGCTGCAGAAGGATTATGGACAATGAAGGATGTCAAGACAGGAGCCATTGTATGGAGGAGGAGCTAGTACTAGAGTCAGAAAATTTGAATTTCCCAAAATAATGCTTTTAAACAGAACTATTTTTTTTCTAGTGCAGGGGAAAGTTTTCTAAAAGGGACAGAAGCACATCCTCTAGTATGTTTTTAGGCTTTGAATATTGAACCATGAATATTTATTTTTATTTTTGCAACATAAAACCTCCACATTCCAACACTTCATGTTCACATCAACACTGAATTTGCAGTGAATTTCCAATATTACTCAATTACAGCGTTACAAAAACACAGGAACCAATTCTTTCAAGTAATGTTATACTGTGGGTCACTGTAGCAGAAAGGACTGAACAACTGCTTTCCATCAAAGATTAAACTGCCTATGGATATGGTTCAGTAATAGCAATGCAAGGGACAGTTACTGCTCATTTGCCAAGGCTGCATTTGTTCACGCAACATTACTTTTTGTAATGGAGCACTAAAGAAATGTAAAACGTCAAGGGTGTTACGGCAGAGCATGATCTCTTTTCAATCCCTTCTCCCCAGGGACTGAAAGAAATCAGCACCCGTTTTCTTATTGAATACAAAGAATTTAGCGTCTCTGATGTGGTGCTGAATCAGGTATATCTTATTTCTATTTTCTTCTTGGAGGAGCACCTGTAATCCTACAGATTCCATGCAAAATGATAAAGTTGCTAAGGATCATAATGAAGTTAAGAAAAACAGTTTTACCCTTCACAAGAAGACCCTATGTTGTATTACAGTTCTGAAGATTCAGGGGAGGATTTTACAGCTGGTACTTCAGGGGAGGGGAATCAAGGCAGCATTTTGCAGTATCAGTCATAATGGCACATTTTCTCAGAATTATGGGATTTATGCTTGTTTCTTCTACTTGTTGTCAAATAATAAATATACTCTGTCTCCTTTAAAGAAAAAAATAAATGTGACTACGTAAAAAGGAGTTCAGCTATGTCCACCACAGGGTCTCGTTTCAGTTATGGAAGGGGATTAGAGTGGTGTCATCCTATGACATCTGAGCTGAAGGGAAGCTGCCTGTGTTAAAGAATTGAATTTCATAATTCCCATGATTTTTGGGGGGTATTTTGTTCCTGTTTTGTCTTCAAATTGGGGTGTGCTTTTTGTGATATTAATAATTCAATAATAGTATTCCTTTCCTTTTCAGTGACATCTGAAGACTTAGAATGCTTTTATGCCATTTCCATCTTGGGATTCTTACTTTGCGTGTACATATGTAGGAATTTAAACAAAAGAATGCATCTTTTTAACCCATAGCAATTTTTCCTTCTTAAGACACGTTTTTTCTCCTGGTTCACCACTCAATCAAGCAGCTATTTTTCTTGTTTTAGCAATGATATGAAAAAAACCACCAAATTAGGTTTGAGGGTTTGAACATTTCTTTTCACATACAGTTTCATTGTGATCACTATAGGTATTGTCATGGAGGCAACAGCTCTGAAAACTAAACCACAAAATTAATTCACATATGTACAAAAGAAGAGACAGCAATCATAAACAACAAAATCTTTTTGTTAAAATGATTAGCTGTGATACCATCTGTTAAAGCAAATGCACTGTTTCCCATCATTAGCTCCTTAACTTGTTTTCTTGCATTGTAGGTTGTTTAGCTTTTTCCAGTATCAATCATAAGTAAAAATATACTGTAAGGTGGCAAAGAGTTTCAAGACCTATTTAATAATTTTTCTCTCCAGATTGTTTTTCCCACCTTTTATATGGCATATGCATGTGATTCTACATTGATTAAACACTCACATTTGTATTAGCTCACAAAAATATTATATACATCCATGCTTGCTCTGTTGTTCTCCCTTTGGAAGTGAAATCAGGAGGCTGCAGTGAATGGGGTTTAGATGGTGACAGTTGTAAAATAGCTGTGAACTTCGTCAGTCCAAAGGACTGAGTGTTTACATGTTGAATATCAGACCTGAAATGCTTTGGATTCGTTCTCTGTAGCCTTCCCTGGAACTGAGTTGAAGTAAAGTTGAAGATCTCCCTGTTTCTTACATAGAAGGTAGGGGAGCATGAACACAGCTCCATGCTTCAGATTTATTCTGTCTTTATATCCAGGGAGAACTTTAGACTTCATAAGGCAGCTGCAGACACAGCTTTCAGGTATGTCAGTAGATGCCGTGATAAAGAAATGTATTCTGGATTGACTCACAGAAAGTGAGATAGCTTAAAGCTGCTAACCTTTTCTGCACTGTTTTATCATACAATGGTTCAAGCTGTGTGCATGGGTTTAAATGGAAGCATGGGTGTTCAGAACTGGACCTTGGACCCCTGTGAATGGTATGCCTTCAGTAGGGTTTGAGGACTGAGATCCTTAGTTATTTTGGTTGCCAATAGAAGTGTTCTGGAAACAACGATGAAATAAGCCTGTACTGAAAACATTTACAGAGCCCCTTTTGTCCATCCAGGCCTTCCTCTTGTCCATAGCCGTTTGCTTCTCTTTAATGAATGGGTGCAATCTGCTTGAGGGTAAATCTTGTCTGAGACTATAAGAAGGATAGAAAAAGAGAAAAGTAATAAAACGTAAAAATATACTGAACTTGAGCTAAGGATGTTGGGATCTGATTCTTTAAAGAAAATATCTTTCAGGTTTGAAGAGGAAAATGTAGTGCTCATATTATGCTTTCATGATCTTGAGGAAAAGAAGCCAGGTCTTTGCTTATTAATCAGGCTGAACTGAGGAAGGCTGTGCTGTGTTTGCACAGAAGTTACTAAGGGCAAGCAGTTAACTTGGTTACACTGGCAGCTGGCTGTACCTTGTGTACATATGAGCCACTCCAAAAATTTATTAAGAAATCTTCCAATTAATTCATAGGAGAAGTTAAATATTAATGCAAAAGTAAACAGTCTGTTGACTTGCTGTGTGGTTCATTAGTTAGGAGCATAGCAGCAGTGTTGAAATACCGATAGTTTCAAGAAATGTATGCTAAACCTAGCTCTCTTTTCACAAAACAGCTATGTATCTGAAAGGGATCATGGTAAATTCCACAGCAATTTGCAAAGGGAAAGTCCAGGCGAGATTCGTGTTGTTCTTTCTCTGATCATCTCAGGCATTTTTAGGGTTGCAATGTGTTCTGTAGAATGGAGTATGGTTGTATTTGTTCAAAAGTTATATGATGCATCTTCGGTTTTTAGATTGGTAGTGTTGCTGATGTTTTAACACTTTCAACAGAATCACAGCATAGCTGGGGCTGGATGGCATCTGGAGGTTGCCTAACCCCTAACCCCTCTGCTCAAGGCTGGGCCAAACAGAGCGGGTTACTCAGGGTCATGTGTCCAGGTGGGTTTTGAGTATCTCCATGGATGGAGGTTCCACAGTCTCTCTGGGTGACCTATTCCAGTGTATGACCACCCTTTATAGTAAAAACAAAAACTGTTTTTTCTTAAGTTTGAATGGAATTTCCTGTCTTTCAATTTGTACCTATTGAATCTTGTCACTGGGCACTGCGGAATCTTGTCCTTTTGCTGGCGCTCCCTCCCTCCTTACTTCCCACAGCCATCAGGAGCCCAAGCAGAACAGATAAGAGAAAAATTTCCATTCTCATCTAGCCAAACTGCTGGTGGCAGGACACTGACCGGGAGCTGGGGTAGAGACATGCTGTAGAAGAAGGGGCGGGGGCGGTAGGTGATGTGCAGCAGACTAGGCCATGGCAGCAGGACACAGCTTTTTGCAGAGTATAGGTCATGCTGCACAATATGGACCTTTAGATCCAGTGCTGTGCATTAGAAGGAGCAAAAGCCTATGAGAAAGGAAGTGCCGTTACAAGGAGGGTAGGCTTTTGGTGAAGAAGCTACCAAAGGCTATTTGTGCTTGGGTGAAAGCAATGCTCTTTCTAGGTGTCATCTTAGGTGACAAGGCAGTCACACTTTTTTTTTTTTTAAGTTACCCTGGACCTTGTGTAGGTTGATGAAGATTTAGGAACATAATTGTGTATTGCAGTTATATGTAAGTGCATTTCCAAATGTTTTATCTATTTAGATACAACAGGCATAGAGGGAACATTTTAATCTTGGAGAAAAGGAGAGGAAGAAATTGTAGCAAATTATTTTTCTTAGTTTGTGTGTGTAGGGTTCTGTTTCTTTAGTTTCCAGTTTTATTGCTTTGGGGACCAAGATGAGGCAATGTTTATAAATGAGCCTATGTATAAAACTCCCTCTGCTCCAAATTGTGACAAAGAACCTGTCAGTTTAGATGAAAACTGAAATCCTAATGATTCATTTCAGATCTCTAATTCAGTATGTGTTCTTCAATGTATTCTTTTTTTTTTTTTTTATACTGCTTTTACTAATGCCACTTCAAGGAAGTTGATAACTTGATTTTATTTTGACTTGTTATTGGTTCTCTGCAATGACCTTGTCTAGATGCTTATATTCCATCACTTTACACTTCTCTGATTCTCTATTGTCTGGCTTTAGTGTAACTCAGAAAGGACAGCAAACCCATGTTGGCAGGGGATAACCAATAAAGGAAAAAGTCAGATCTTCATTTGATATATTCACTAGGGATTTACACTTCATTAAATTACCAGAGTAGGACTCCACATATTTATTGAGTCATTTCTTTTTCAGGGATATATCCTATTTGATGGCATATTTTATATAAAGCTTCTTTATGGTCCTATATTATAATAACCAGAGGCCTTAATTGGAATTGAAATTAGAAAGGGAAATTAAGAATTTGGCTTCATTGATTGTTGGTCAGTGAGAAATTTTTCTTGCCTCATTGAAGTTATGCTATATTCTGAATAACCAGCTCCAAAACTGGCTTTACCAAACCATGGATAGTTTTCATGTGTTAAAGATCTCTGGCATTTTCCAAATCCCTTCATGGATTGGAAGATAAGTTGGGGTTCAGCTTCTCCTTTTCCTTAAAACAGGTGATCTAAAAGATACCAAAAGTCTCCCAGGCCCTGGAACTAATTTTTATTAGAACAAAACTCCTTCAGACTGAAGCAATTTTTTATAAATCACATTTTGACCTGCTGAGCGAGAAGGAAACACTCTAAATGTTTGAAAAGAAATTTTTCCCCCGCACCATTGTCCTTGAAAGAAGGGCCCTGCAGAGCAGTCTTGCTTCCTGGCCTCTCAGCTTCACAAATCTTTTTGAATCAGATATGGGCAATGCCTCCTCGGGCTCCCTGTGCTCCTGAAGCACTCCCCACCTGAGCAAAAGCCGCGGCTTTCCGGGAAGCTGTCTCTCTCCCTGCATACGCTATGTGCCCAGACAATGTAAACAAAAGCCGTCATTTTGGCTTGGGTCGGGCTCCTGTAGCAGAGCATCATGTACAGTAAACTGAGAACAAACAGGCGAGGCAGGTCTGCCGTCCATCAAAACGATGTCAGGTTCATTATGTCATGTCGCGTCGGGCTTTCTCGTTCTGCCCCGGGACTTAGTTGGGCAAACTCTGCCTTTGGCCGCGCTTAGCTCCAGTGGTGTAAGAACACCGCTTCGGAGATCTGGGGGCTGCTGGCCGTTTGTTTGGTGTTGGGGATGAAAAGGTTAACTCCGGTTTCAGAGGTCGTCTTACAGAACTCAGCAGCAGCCTGTAACACTGAATTTTGTGAAAAGTGACGGCTCGGGGTGAGGGGAGGCATTTATTTTGTCAGGGAAAACCCACACTGAAAGTAAAGCTCAGAGATTAAAAACTTGCACAGCTTAAAAAAAAAAAAAAGTTCTTACGTCTTTTGAACTGAACCCATCACGCCAATTATAGATTTAATTCCAGTAATTTCTATTACATATGTTTTTCCTGCAAGGAAATGCAGGAAATTGCATGTATTGTTTTAAAAATTGCTTTCTTAAATACTGTAGTTGTCTTTCCTGGTCACCAAAGGAGATAGATTTAATCTACATCCAGACATCAGTATGTTTTGCTGTAACAAATCAACAGAGCTAAATAAAGCACCATATTATGAAGCTGTACTGGTCATTTCATATATACTCTAATGAAAATATTCTCCTGCTTGGTCTTTTTCAATTATTTTCACTTCAAGTTCATTAAAAATACTTACTTTGAATTGAAAATAAAACCTAAAATCAACTTTTAAGTACGAATGTCATATATTAAACTTATATTTAATATTTGCAAACATTTAGTCCTAAGGGAAGAAATAGTGCTGACATCATTTTAATTTACCCGAGTGGCTCATGCTGGGACAGGAAAAATTCTCTTTCCCCATATCTCATTAATGTCTATTGCTAGATAAGCCAGAGGTGTATTTTTAAAATGCCTTTTTCTTTGTAACCTGCCAAAACGGCTTTTGTAATGTTCCATGCTTACTGTGTGTCACAGGGCTCCGACTAAGCCGTCCTTACTCTGTAAGCAAAAAGCTGAGATAGCTGTTGTTTGCTTGTTTTCAAGTTAGTGATTCTGAAATTTCAGCTTGAAAGGTGAGAGACAATCGCATTTTCCATTTTGTGTGTCAGTAACAAGGATCCTGGACGTTGGTTGTGCCTTTGATAATATCCATACGACTCTACTGCCATCATATTCTGTGTTTGGTAGCATCTGTGTGGATTCACTGCCTCCTAAAAATGCCCCGCACTTCACTTAATCACAAATTGGATCAATGGTTTTGCTGGTGAGGTTTTAGCTTTGATCAGCCCCTTATCTGGAATACTCTCAGATTATTAACAACCACAAAAATGTAAGGTTGGGCTGAATATTTGCCTTAGGTGCCTCCAAATTATATGCTTTCTAGTCTCTATAGTGGAAATCCTGAATCCTTCTTTATACACTGAAGTTCCCTGCACAGCATAGGGCCTCAAAGCTGAATCCAAACAAGGTGATGGCTAATTAGGGAGTGTGATACAGCTAGAAAAACAAACAAAAAAAAACCAACAAAAAACCCAAACCAAACCTGAAACAAAAAATAAAAGAACACTACAAAAAAATAAACAAACCCCACCCCAAACCCAAAAGAACTCAACAAATGTCTGGGGGCACCAGTATATCTGAAGACCCAGACTCACAGAAAGTTTGGGCTGTGTGGTGCAGTGTGTCTACTTTTTATCAAGGTAAATATGTAGCTGTAGAAGTTGATGTGGCTGTAAATAACTCCTTGCAACACGTGCGCTAACTTGTTTAAAGCGAGATTAAGGGTGTCTGAACTGCACCACAATTTGCAGAACAGACATCTCTGGCCTCAGCAGACGTCATCTTCACAAAAGAAGCCTTTCTGCCAGAGGAAAGCAGCACTCATTCTTGTTTCCTTTGAAGCAGATCTGGAGGAGAAGGCAGGGTCTTGAATGGCTTAGGAGTTAGGACTGTCTCCTTGGAGGTTCAAATTCTGTCTGCTTGATGTGAACGCATGAATCCCTGTGACCCCCACATGAACCAGGGTGGTGGAACCATCATGCTGTCCCTTGCTTACTCTTGCTGGCCCATTTGATGCTGGATTCCTTTCTCTAGAGTGGCTTAGCATCAGTTGTACTGGAATGTGCACCCTGCATAAAAGGTTGGTGGTTAGGGCGCTCTCCTGGGAAGCGAGATGTTTGGCTTTTGAACATCTGTAGGCTTAGGAAGCGATTGAATCCAGCCCTCTCACTTGCTGAGTCCTGCAAGCATTAAGCTGTTTCGTGAAAGGTGGAGATTCCCACCCATCCTTTTAAAAGACAGTGAGCAAGTCTGCATTTTCTGAGGAACCTCATCTTGTCAGTGTGCTCTTGGTATTATTCAGTAATTAATGTTTTGGATGCCTTAGGGGGACCTACACATTCCTTTGCCAAATTTCTAGATGCTATCTTGGGAGGGATGTGAGAAATAGGTGCTGAGCTATTTAGGCTGGGGCAATTCTAGGCACGTACAAAGCAAGCACCCAGGAAACTTTCAGGTCAAGTGAGGAGGACAGCAGTAAGTTTAAGCACCCTCTGGAGTAAGAAATCTTACTATGAAGTATTTTGGATTTCATTTTGAACATCTGGGCCTCAGATCTGTTTTAGAAACTTGTGCTCTTTGTTGGACGTGGCTAATCGTCACTGAAGACAGTTGAAATATTCTGGATACACACAGGAAGCAAAAATGTTAGCGAGTATGAAGATACCCTTTCTTATTTCCAATTTGAGATGTACTTACATTTTGGCTATTTTACTGCAGGTGATATCTAGATGTGAGTAGTTACTGCTTTTTGATGGGCTCTTTAATCTCCTTCCACTTTTCCAGATCAGCACTTACACTCAGGACACAGGCAGAGTGATTTTAAACTTAATCTGCCTATCTGCTTCAGAAGCTGTTTCCCATGAATTCACACCCATTCACGCAATCTCACTGCGAGAAAGCTCTCACCTTTGAAAAGCAAAGTTCAAAGTTGAGTACACCTTCCTGACTGGAACTATTTGCACCTCAGTTTCCCTCAGTTGGGAGATATAATATCACATTCTTGTCTGGTTCCCACTGTTCTACAGGTATTTAAAGAGCTTTGTTTTTAGAGTTTTGTTGTTTTTATTTTCTCTTGTCACCTTAATGATCCTTTCTTTGGTCAGTGGAAATCAGGTGCTATTTATTCAATTTCTGCAACACCCACTTCATGGGAATCTGTGTACCATTAGCTCTGCCCGTGGCTTTAGAAAAACAAATCTATTCTGCTTTGGGAATGCCAAATGAGAGTAGCTTGGGTCAGACATAAAGGAAGCAGGAAGAGAACAACAGTGAACAAGGAAACATCAGTATGAAAACAATTTCGCATTTATGAATCATAGAGCCTTTGGTGAAATTAATTAAACAATGTGTCCTGAGCACATTCAGCGAAAGAGTTGAAAGACAAAATATCTCTGTGAAGGTGAAATAAGTTCATAATATTATTTGAAGTGTTTTCAAGAGTGTTTGTTCTATACACAAGGAAAATGGGAAAAATTGACAGTAAGTGGGGGTTTGTGGGCAGGCGTAGCATATTTTATTTTACTGTTACCCGAAAGGAAACCAGTAACACTTTTAAGCACATAAGGCTGTCATCAGGTGATAGAAAGACAAACTCTTGGGCCTCATGGATAGGAAGAATGGACTGATACCAAAAGCTTTTCCGTTTTTCCCACTGTAGCAGAGTCAGTAAAATAGCTTTTGCCACAACCTCTTCTTGTACCCTTAGAGCGTGATCGCTGGAGCAATATTCTAGCAAATATGAAAAGACCTTCCATCCTTTTCAGTCACAGTTATATTTTTACTTCCACGCTGAGGACTTTGAAAAAGCAGATATTATCCAACAGAAGTACACCCCTGAATATGCTGAAATGTAGCTTCAATTTCATAGTTTAAAGGAAAAAAAATCTAAAATAAATTAACACAATTGCATAGAGTTGTGTATAGTTTTGACAATATTTATACATTTTTCTACAAAAAAAGTGTAAGTTATGCTTTCTGAGTGTACTCATGTAGAGTTTTGCTATGGTAGAATAACTTTTTTCTCTTCTTGTAATGTTCTGGTTGTTTTCTTGGTTTCTACACAGTTTTCTATTGCACTGAGATTTTCTCTATATCTACTCTTCTTTCCTTTTCTTTTCTTTTTTTTTTGCCACTACACGAGTCTCATTTAAGCCAGAACTGTATTTTTTTTTTAAATTTATCTCTGTGTGTTCTTGCCAATCTTTAATAAGTACATTAAGGCTTACTATTAAAGTGAAGAACAAACAAAACCATATTCTAAAACATCCTGTTCTGGCCTGTGCTGGTTTGCATGTAAATTTTAGGCAGGATTCTTTCTGCCCGATCTTTACATTGGTTGCTCTAGCTAATGTTAATTTTCATTCAGTATAAGAACTGTAGAAAACCAGTCCCATATTTCAACATTTTCAGTGGAAAAAACCTCAGTTTTTGAACAAGGATGTCATGAGGGTTATGTTTCTATTGCTGTGTGATGGGCAGGGAAGAGGGGAGGAAGACAGGAGTTAGAGGCATGGTGGGACAAAAGACAAGAAAAACGTGTAGCTGACTGGCAGAAGAGCATTCTACACCAAATTCTATGGTGCTGTAATAAATCGGGACAATGTTGTCTTCTACTCTACATCAAGGACTGACACGCATCAAATATTATTAAATGGTTTGGATAAAACTGTTTCAATAATACACTATAAAATAGTATTTTTACTTTCTCAGAGTTTGATTCTTAGTTGAGGGAAAATCCTTTTAACTGTTCCGCCAGCAGAAAAGAGCATTTAAATAAAAACCAGCATGTTAGAGTAGGTTAGGAACTTTCCAGTGCCGTTAAAGCTAAATGCTAATTTCTTAAACGGTAAACATTTTATTTGAAACACTTGGATTTGATGAATTTCTGTCCAAGGCATAGTCCTAAAGGAATGCTTCCTGGACTTTTACTTGATTTTTCCTGAAGTCAGTGAAACTGAATGTCTTGGGATACCAATTGTCTGGGGCAGACACATCTGGTAAGCATCTCCTGGGGCCAGGAACTGCCGGAGCCTCTTGCAGCTGTGAATGAAAAGGACATTCTGCTTGTCTTAGTGCAGAAGTTGATAAGAGATGAGTAATAGAGCACGTCATGGAGCTACACTGGGGGATGAACACAGGTTGATTAGTTAAGATGAGATTAAAGCCCAATCTTTTTGGACTTGGACTTCACTTACAGTTTATTGATTGTTTTGCAGACATGAGAAAAACTTGTACAAACTTGAACACCTGAATAATTTTTAATTTGAAAAACTCTCACTAGATGGTTCCGCAGGCTTCTTGCCAGTGGAAGAGTTTTCCCAATTTTTTACTTACAGACTTTTGTATTGCAGAGCAGTGTGGAAGCAGGAATTTTAATTTTCTTTTGATTTTTATGTTTAGATGTTCCCAGTTTTGGGGCTCTGTTTGAACCTGGACTATCATATAAGCATTTCAAACATAAAATTTGATGTTAGCACTTAAATTCAAACTTTCTTAAATTTTTTGGATGGTGGTGGAGAATGTTGGTATTCTAGAGCAGTCACATCTGGCAGTTACTACAAGAAAATGAAAATTGCGAGGAATGATTTTCAGGAAATATTTTTGTAGCAGTTATTTGCTTCTCCTACCCCCAACCAGTCTGTAAGATCAAAATCTATTCAGTTTTCATTGTTTTCAAAAAATCATGTGATGCGTTCGGGGGGATGGGGGGAGGGGGAGCTTCACAGCATACCAATCATAGGGCAGAGATAAATGAAATATTTTTTCTTTTGAAGGCAGTACGTTTGAAAGCTGGATCAGCCAATGTCAGCGAGTGGGACAAAACCAGGACAAATGATGGAATCAAAACCTTACATCCTTAGCACAACCTTAAAAATAAATAAACCTGGAAGAGTGCCAGCATGCCTGTACTTACTTGCAGGAGACTGCAGCCTCCTTGTTCCTATTCCTTGTGCTGACAACTTCCAGCTGTGTGGAATATTTAAGATGGGATAATACGAGCCTACTGCTAAACTGAGTACTCTACAGTGAGCTTAATAATATCAGTTACATCTTTAAAGAGTGCTGAGTAAAGACAGGGGTAAAAATGCTATTTTTTATAATTTTTGATTGTGTTTAGAAAGTTAAGAAGTTTTTCAAGTTTTGAAAGCTGTTTGGTAAAAAGCCCCTAAATCATCTGCTCAGCACGTTCCTTTGCTTTCTCCTAAAGGTGGTCAATGGTTATTTGCCTTATCAGCTAACTTATCAGCACTTAAGATTTTCTTTTGAAAGTATCTATCAGTTATTTCTCATACCAGAAACAGCCCTTGAAGTTTTAGGCTGCTCCCCTAGAAATCTTTATTTATAGCCAAACCCCTTTCAGAAGCTTAAGCATGTCTTGAGGTTCTAATGTAAACTCTGAGGCGGATACTGGGAGTCCCCTTTGAATTCCTTTCAAAGCTTTAAATTCCCTTTATTTCCTTTCACCCTTCAAAGAAAGGCATTATATTGATTTAATTTTTTTTTTTTAATAGAACACAATGGATCTGGGAGTTTATTGTTGTTGCACCTGAGTGCAGGAAGCATGTAAATTTTAGAGATGATGTTTGATTGCCAGCCTTAGTCTCAAATAGCCCATTAGATTTCAAAGATTACTTTTGTGGGCATAAATGTTTGCTCATATATATACATACTTATTTCTCCCTCTTAGTTTGCATTTGAATATTCGTGTTCATATATCTCTATATGTATATAGAGAAATATATTTCTGTATATGTGTGCGTGTATAGATCTAGATGTATAAAAAAGTTTTAGAATTTGTATTATGTTTCAAACCAGCACAAAAAGTGTACAGTTTCAGTGAGCCAGCAATCTGAAAAAAATGTTTTGCTTTTGAGCAATCCAAACATTTCATTTTCATTGCACATAATATTTTTTGTCTTAAATTTCTAATTGAAATATAATTTCAAATATACAAATGATACTTCTTTTTTGTTTTGAAACTGTCAAAATGGATCACAGCAACTTTAGGAACTTTGTTCCTGAAGAAGACATTAATTAAAACTGTCTTTTCCTCCTTTAATTTCAACCAGCTGATGTTTTCTAGCAAAATAAATGAATATAAAAAGAAATAAATCATAAATGGGTATGCTTTTCAGAGAGAATTCTGCAGTGTTTTGTTAACTAATGGGCAAAATAGTATATAAAGATCAGTTATAACTGTCACGTAACTTGGAGTGGCTATTTTATCTGCAATATGACCCTTGTTATTGAAGATACAACATGAAAAATAAACACCCAGTTTAGATAAATATTTCCATTTTAAGGGATTTAAACAAAGCTAATACCCAATAATGGATGCATAATCAATATAATGTACTTCTACACTTAAACCACTTTGAGCTATGGAAAATATAAATATACTATCAATTTTTTTTTTTTTGTGGTAAGCTCCAGTCATGACTAGAAGAGTATGACTATATTTATGTGGTGAGCATGCTTCAGTCTTTTGGTAGAAAAAAAAAATAATTGTATAATAATGTCTAAATTAGTTCCAAAACTTGGGGAGTGATTTTATATTTATGCAGATGCTTAAAGATATGTTGGGCCTGTGCAACGGAAACGGGGTTATAATAATAGTTGGGGATGTTTTAGGATGAAAAGGGTCAAGTCATGTAAACCACCACAGAGTCTGCATGTTGTCACTATTGAATTAAATGAGGCTATTCAGGACAATGGTATGATTGGGGAAGGGGGGTGGCTTTATTTTTTTGGCTTTGATGCACTCGAAGTACATAGTTTTTAGTGTAATTTTACATAATTATTCATTTGAAACATGCAAAATGTATGAGTGGTCTCAACAGCAACTGTAAAAAGAGTGTCTCTATCGCAAGCACAGGGACAGCGTGCCTGCAACTCCGAGGCACAACTGCTGCTCTTTTGATGAATGCTTTAAAAACATTTTACGCAACTTGTGAGTAAAAAGACAGAATAATTACTGTAATCAGAACATCACAAGCTGGGCCCAGGCTCAGCAGTGTGTTACGGAGACCTTTTGTGAGTGGTTGTCTGGTGTTTGATCTTTCCGTAATAATAAGGGCTGTATATTTCAAATTAACTCTTTATTTATCATAACTGGATATTTAAAATATACAAAATTTTTGCTGCGAATTAGTAGTTTCCAGACTTTTTTTTTTTTTGCAATTCAATAAGCGCATGCAAAAATATTGCAGTTAGTTGCATTTTTTCGGGGTTTTTATTTTGTTTTAACCAAAGACCCTTTAATCAAAACACTTTACTGCTTTCCATTTTTGCCCAAGCAGCTCTTCCAGCAGGTTCTGTTGTTTTCCCTGTAAGGAGAAAAAATTGATGATGAAGTTTAATGTCTTTAATGCAATGCTGCTTATTGACAGACTGTCCAAAGGCTGTTTTCTCTAAGTAATGGAGGAATCAGGAAAGAAAAAAAAAGAAAAAGGATTATTTTATTGTTCCCAGTGTTGAGGCCCTTTGAGCCTGCAAGCATATTCCAAATATTCCATAACTCCAAAATATACTCTCCAGACTTTTCTTAAGAAAACATACTTTGATTTCTCTGAAAAGTAAGTTGGAGTATTTCTAGCTTTATGTTACTCCTGTGACTTTCTGAAACAGATGCTTTGGGTGAGTTATGTCGGGCAGCAAAGTAGGATCCTGAGGCCAATGCCAAGCTCCATCTCCTCTTCCCTGCAAAGCGGAGAGTGATGTCCCAGCAGGAGAGCGTGAAGACAGTGAGACAGTGACCTCTCCAAGCTGGGTTTGCTGCTGATAGGCAGGGGAATGCGGCGAGTTGAGGGAGCGAGCGTGTTAGCTCAGAGCCGTGTGGGAGACCGTGAACGCTGCCTAACGCTTTCTGCCTTTAGCACTCTGGTTTTGGTTGCTTCCAGCCAGATCATTGCAGTAATTCAAGCTGAATTTTTCTATAGATTGTTCCTTCATCATATTACCTTTTTTTTTTTATAAGTTTCAACAAAAAGAGATTATTCATTTCCAAGAAAAAGGTTGGTGAAGAACAGGTGGTTTTGCCAGTGCTCATTTTCTTCATTTGGTTTTTTGAACAGCTGTGTATCCTCTGTGGTTTGGAGATATATACTGAAGTTTGGCAGTGAAGTGCCTTTCATTGTTCTCATGAGATTCACCCTGTTTTAGTCAAGTTGTAAACTGGGCAAAAAATTGCCATTTTCATACACGCAGCAGGATTTTACATCTTTTATTTGTTCATTTTGCTGGTGGTATTACTAATTTTCAGAAGAGTTTGTCTTACAAAACCAAACAAAATCTTTTCCACAGAAAAATATTGATAACTTGATACTAACTTTATTCTGAACTAAGACATACCAGCTGAAATAGGGACATAAAATTAATGTAGAAATATAAAAATATTTCATTTTGCCCAGTTCAGCTCCATGTCCCCCAGAAATACAATGGTGGTGCATGAGAAGGTAAGTACCATGATGAACCACCGAAGTTCAAAAGGACAGAAGATGTGGTGCATCACAGGAAACAAAATTTGTTTCAAGAAATGTTATTCTGTGGAAAACTTTGATTTTGCGTGCACTGCCATGATTTCTATAAGAAATATCTCTATGAGAGAGAGATTTTCTCTGTTCGGTTCAGCTGAGACTTTTACAAGGAAGGATGACTACCATTTGTCAAAACTGAGCTTGAAATGGGTATTGAAAAAATTAATTATGTAACACTTTTTAAGTCACCTTGAACATAGCAAGAATAATGTTGTTATTAATAATGAAGAACATGATGTATTGCTCCAAGAATGGAATTAAGAGAGAATGAAACTCAGAGGTTGAGAGCTGCTCCAAAGAAGTCAAAGAAATAATGAAAATCCATCTAAAATTAAGTCCTACATTTTTCAGGCCTCCTTGCTATTTCCTAACCTTTTAATGGAGTAGATAAACCAAGAACCAGCCTTACTAAGAAATTTCAGACATCTGTTTCAACTTAAAATGCCTCTTTTTTTTCCTACTTTCATCAAGTTTCCTAAAGAACTTCTCTCAGCCAGATCTCCCCCGTGTTGTGGTCTACGTAAAATAATCGATAGCGGTATGCAGCAATCTGCAGTGTGATATACTGACAAATACAAACTAGATTAAGCATAATATGGATCTCTTATTTCCATAAATATTTTATGCTTTCTCAAAAGACTTAGATTTATGAAGGCCTTAGAGACATACACCTGCAAATATAACACTTTGTTTTACTCAATTCCAATTACATTTGAAAATGTAGAAATTTCTCCAGCGTATGATCTTTCAGATGCTTTGTCTGTTAAGTACGTGGTTCATGCTTTTTGTAGTGTTTTTCTTCTCCATTTTGATTTTAACTCATTAGAAGAAGCTACAGCTAAGCTAATATTAATCAATACCAGCAATGTTTTTCATAGAGTTGCCACTAAGGTATTTATGTCATCGTAAATATTAGGGAGAAGTTTTGTGCCGAGTGGGAGAGAAGCTTGGCTAAGAGGTTATTTTCATCTTTGAATGAAGATGTATAAGAAACCAGATTTTAGAACTTTTTTTTTCCTAGGTCAGGCTCCAAGTTTAGACTCCATTTTCTATCAATGCCATGTAGACATAGTGTTCTAAAAGGGCCATTAGCCTGACCCAGTGTGACAATTCTCCTGTTACATTTTTACCATGGTAAATCCTTTAACCACTGAAATACTTTATATGCAGTGTAAAAAACCCAAACAAATGAAAAAAGTAATCTTTTGGATTTCTTTTTCTCAAATTTATTTCAGTAGGAACTGTAGCCCTACAGCTACATGATAACTTTGATCCATGCTCATGCTGAAAGAGGTGGTCTCATCCTCCCCTTGCCACAGCCATTTCTCAGTTTCTTACTTTTCCCACCGCTACTGTTTGTGCACCCTTAGCATTGACCAAAATCACTGGATCGCAACCTTTTTTGAGGGGTGCTGGGGATGGGCACAAGTCGGGAAACAAGTTTTTTTTTTTCCATAATGGCTGAAAGAGATGTGCTGGAAATACACAGCTTTGATACTGCATTGGGAACTGCTTCATGATACAGAATGCAAAAAGTTAATTCAACTTTATTCAGATAAAAATACAGGCAGCATGAAGCCCAGGTAAAAGACTAAATGATCAGAATAAGAAATGAAACTGTGTGAAATATATTTAGAGAATGGCAAGTGGAATAGTGAAATCATGCAGTAGTGGTAGTAAGCGCTAGTGTTGGGAACTGTTGCACTTGTTATCTTTGTTACTGACTTGGAAAAAGGAAGTTAGCCACTCAGTAAATTAACAGCCCCAAAATTGCTATGAGTCTGAAGCTCATTCTAGACAATGATATGAAAAAAGATGTCATGGTAGATAGGAAAGCTGGGAAAGAATTAACAATACAAGGTTGTTCTTTTAATGAAACAAACAAACAAACCCTGAGAACTGAGAAACTATCCTGAAACATTTTGTTCTCTACAGGAAAATGATTCTGGGGAAAACACAGTACTAAGGGATGTCAGGTTATGTCAGTGTATGCCAAATGGACATGAATTTGTCAAACAGTATGGATATGAAAAGACTTACGCAGTTTTGGGCTGCTTATGAAAAGTCATCTCATTGCAAAAGCAAAAATCGCTACGATGAGCCAGTACTGGCCTTCTGGACGACATCCTACAATAAAGATAATGCCACACTGAAAGGGGTTTAGCAGTATTAGGGGTCTAAGCATTGATTTCTGAAGTCTGAAAAGCTAAATGTATGCAATTTACCTCAGCTTAAGTTAGTGAAATATTTAGGTCTTAAACACCTGGAGCAGATCTTTCCATCAATTGTTGTAGCTCCGTTGACTTGGTTTAGTTGCAATTTCCTGGGCCAAGGTCAAATTATTTAGCTGGAAACATGAGGACAGAGGTAATGAGGTAGAGTAAAATACAGAGTAAATGTACATTGAAGATACACACACACGCGAGGTACTTCCAGTGTGATAAAATTGGCTGTGGAATAGTCTACTTAGGGAAAAGTATAAATCACATTGTCTGGAGCTTTTAAAGTGATTCTGAGCAAAGCTCAGTGTAATGTGCTGAAGTGGAGCGATCTTCCACTGGATGGAAAATGGGCTGTATTCCACAGCCTTTCCAAATACTGTTATTCTTTACAAGAACCCACATAGGAGAAGGATCAAATTTAAGTACTTATGTATGAAATAAGCCATAGAGATTCAAAATTACTTTCAAATCAAAACCAGACTTATGAATCACTGTTACTGCATTGTCTTGATTGAAGACAGCACCTTTGTAGACTATTTGTGCCCATCATTGAGGTTTTGATACCCAGATGTTGGTCTGTAAGCTTGGTAAGACCTCTGATAGTAAATTAAGGAATCAGCTTTTCAGTGCTATGAAAGATTAGATTTGAAATCCTGGTAAGTTTCTGCATTTTGTTCTTTTCTTTATAGAGATTAAACTAAGGCAGTATCTCAGCATATGTAAAAATCATCCTGACTGAAACAAAAGACCAACAAATATAGAAGATACATTTATAAATTTGGGTGGTTTTTGCCCTAAACACATATCAGCTAAGTTCTGAATTTCCCTCAGACCCATTGCTCTTTTTTCAGCTTGTAATCTAAATAGCTTCTCTCCAATGGCATCAGTAGTTGTGCCCAAGAGTTATTTGGAGTTTCAGAAATATGTAAGCTCAGATTTTGAGGTTCCTTTAGATACAGGAAAAGAGATATAGTCGCTGCAAGAAAATGTTCTGCAAAGCCAGGCATGGTAGCCAAAACTAAACCAGAAGGAGAAAAACATGCCACTTGGCAGAGATACGAGGTAACTTGCATAAGCAAAAGCTGTGCTTGTAGCCACCATAAAAAAATTAATCTTCATTTTGAGAGTCCTGTGTTTCAGTTCGTTCAATGTAGAAGCTAAAAGACAAACACAGTTAACAAGATATCCAGCGTCACTGGATAGTAAGGAAAGAGGGGGAAAAAAATGCCCAGGAATGTTCCTGTAGCTCTGTTTTGTTGCTTGTATTTGGCTTTGAGAAAGCAGCTTTGCTTTCCTGATTTGCAGAGGATTTCTAGACTGCCAAATTGCACAACGCTGCAGTAACACTAAGCTTTAAAACTGGCAATGTTGATAGAGGTCATGCAGTCACTGCGTTTTGGTAGTGTTAGCGTTACTCTGTGTTAAACCAGAGCTGTGTGAATCAGTTGACATGTGCTGTCCTTGGACAACACTCCATTTTATAGAGTGTTCTTTAGTCAGATATTTGGATGCAGTAGATACTATCTTTGAAATTTAAGAGAATTCCCACTTTTCCACTCTGGCAATAGTCATAAACAGATGTCAAGGCTTGACAAATGATTTCTGAAGATACCATGGCTTCTCACATTTCATCATGCCATACTTAAAAAGAAAAGGGAGAGGAGGCAGGCTGCTGATAACCACTCAAAAACAACTAAGATGTATGGTCAGATGGAGAATTACAATGAAATATGTTGATGCTAATGCCTGTTTTTTGCTACAGGATAAGCAACAGGTTTCTCAAGAGTATTCTGTTTCTACACCGGTGAGCTCTACACAAGTTAAGAGTGCGGATCAGGGATAGTGGAGACAAAATGTAGAGGGCCAGAACAAACTTATCAATTGCTCAGTTCCCCATAGACATTAAGTCAAGTGTCTCTTGCTTCAGGAAAGTGGATTTTACTTGCAGATCTACCATGAGGCTGCACATAGAGCGAGTACCTGTTAATTTCTAATTATTTCCTGTAATAGTACACAAGTTTTCCTAATTGCCCAGGAGATAAAGTTAGCGAGAGGATGGACAGCATTTTTATGCATGCTGGAGAAGTCTCCATCCTGCTGCTGATCAACCTTTCTCAGCCCTCACTTTCTAACAGCTGGGATGAACTTGCTGTTCCCAGAGCAGCGCGGCTGTGTGTGGTATTAGAAGGTGTCCAAACTCAGCTTGTCTGTCCGGGAGATTTGTTCCCCTCCACCCCAAGAAGTACTTGCCGGCTTCAGAAGAGGTGAATAAAAACATATGGCAGAGAGCGCAGCTATGCAGATAGTTTTATTTTAAAGATGAAAGTGTTTCAGTGTTGTGTTGTTTTACCGAGTTGTCAGGAACTTGCTCTAAACTTCATCATGTTTTATTTTGTGTGCTTGTGATCGTGTGGCAGTACTTAAAGCGAAACCCACAGGTTTGTCCTGTGCAATCTTACCTCCTGATGTGCTGTCCTGACAGAGAGCGATACCTTAAAAGCAGTGACAGCTAGATAGCCAGTGACTTGCCAGAGGCAACCCAGTTATTACTACATGAAAGTATATATTTGATTGACAGCTTGTTCTCTTGCTTCTCATCATGATGAACGTGGAGCCAAAGCCTCTCAGTCCCCGCAGAAAACTGCAAAAAAAGCCCTTCAGTCATTTGTTAAGGAGGAACTCTGATGTCCCCAGAGGGAGCCAGGCAGGTCTCCTTGAAGGCCTGCGCTTGTTCTCAGCGGAATAAAGCAATTTGCTCTGCTTCAACTTACTGGATTTATTGTGATTCAGATTATAGCAAGAGTTTTTTCCCAGGCACCTAGATGCGCATTTGGCCTGGCTTGTTCAGCGAGGTGCTCAGCAAGCTCTGGGTATCCTGTGTTTGCGCATTTGTGTGTTTGTCCTTTGGAAATGATCTAGCTGGGTCATGGGACAAATTCTTCCTAGAGGTTAGATTTCCCTGTCTTCTGTTAGCGAGCCTAAGACTTCCAGAGGTGTCTGCCTGCAAGTGAGGTGCACAATGGCATCGTCAAGATTACAGTTCAGTGCCCAATTCAGAAAAGGGGACGGGTACTTCCATCAGCATAATGGTTCCAGTTCTTGGTCATGTTATTTCTTCAAGCAACACGTATTTGAAAGCTCGCGTGTGCCTGTTGTTGCTCATGCTTAACTGAAAATACACTATAAAGCTCCCAAGCAATTCTGAGCACTGCCCCACCTGCCCAAATCCCATTAGTGACTGCTATGTCAAACTACAAAATAATGCTGCGATTGCTGAAGGAGTCAGTCCGTGCTATTTTTCCATAAAAATTATCTCATTTCTTTTAGCTTCAACAGCTGTCTCTTGCTGTCTTGACATAACTGCTTGTCGATTAAAATTCTTGGCACAGAACAGGCTTTACTTATGTGTACATCATCAATTTGATTATTTCTGTTCCTCGGGGGAACCGAAAGCATGTAATCTCTGATTTGTAAAGCAGTCTTGTTACCGGTATCTTATTTTACAGGATTTAAAATAGGGACATATTTGGTATGTTCCTTTGATTTAAAAGAATATTCTAGTAAAATATGCTTTCTAATAAGGTTGTAGTGAGGTGGTTGTAGCCACAGACCTACCCAAACACATGGACGTTGATTGCACAGTAACTCAGCTTCTTCACCCCACCCCCAGTTTGGTTTGCTTTTCCGTTTCCCTTTAAAAGCAGTCTTGTCAGGGTGAAGTCTGTCCTGAGTAACTGCTTAATGTACCTTGACTCCAGACTGGAAGTCACCGATTTCTTTTGAAATGTTCCTCTTGCCCACAACAAACAGTTTCAGCCTTTCTTTGCTCTGCCAGCAGAACACTCATAGCAAGCGGCGGGTTAGCATACCGGCCAGAGAAGCTGCTCTCTTAGGGAGCTTAATTTTAGGAGCTTAACTTTAAACACCAAGCTTTAAGACAGCTCTCATTAGTGTTACGCAGCTAACTTGTAAAATCTCTCAGGTTCAGAGGACTGTGAATCAATAAACGCTTTCCTTGTATTTAAACCAGAGCTTTAGAATTATCTATGCATCCAATTATCACCTCACTGAAACCAAAATTATGCACGTTAAAATATTAACATTTTTGCCATGGCCGTGTTAGTCTACTTAAAAAGTGGTTAAAGGGTATGCAATAACTGTCATAAAATATGTGGAGGAAGTTACCTTATGTATTGAATTTATTTAGTCAAAGTCAAAATATAACATCTAACAGTAAAAACAATTAGCATGAAACTATACGTAAATTCAAGTTCATCCAAAAATGTTGTTTTGTTGAAATAGAAGTATTTCACAGAAAGATTGTGACTTAGGGAGTGATTATTAAAACCAAACAAAAATAACAGCAACTTCTTTAAACACTCTGTTTTTTCCACTCTAAATCAGTTTTTGGTAAGAGCTAAAATAGAGTTTAATGCTTATGTGTCATGAAAACAAAAAAGTTTGCACAACCCTGAATATTTTTCCCAGTTTCACTTCAAGAGAAGCATAGAGAATTTCTTACTTTCTGTTGCAGAACGAGAAAATACTCAGAACCCTGAGATTTATAAAGGAACGGGAATCTGATTCTTACATAACTGTAACATTTATATGTATATACCTTCTCATTATATTGTTTTGCAGTAAATTACTTCAGTCTTAAAGCCTGCATTAAGAGCAGATTCGTTAATAGCTGAGTCCAGATTACCATGCTGTAAAAATCATGGCTGGTGTTTTCCATTTAAAATGCCTCAGTACTGTAAACTCAGTTATACGTAAAAATCTTACCTTGGGTTTTCTGTGGTGAAAGCAACAGATCTTGTAAGAGAAAGTTAATTCCATTTTTTGCATACGAAACTAATAAACTAGATCTTATAGGCACTGTGAAATAAATAGTTTTGCAGAGCCACTTAATTTACAAGTTCTATCATTCCTTAAAAAGAAGAGAGAATTCTGGCATCTAGTTATTAGATGCAAATTCAGTATTATCATTGAATTAAAATAAGATGTAAAGTATCTGCTAGTGGTCTCATGCAAACAGTCGCACAGGGAGATGTGTGTGCAGCATCAGTACCTATGGAGGCAGGAGTTTGGAGGAGAAGCTGGAATGTCTGCTGCTAGCAAATGTTCTCAGGGTGATTTTTCCTTATCAGATTATCAATAAACTGGGCTGTTGATGACATTTTCTTTGGAAATACTGTGATTAATGTTTTTTGAAACGTTTTTATTAGAATTCTGCACAATAGAACTTGTTGCATAGAAACTAATAGAAACTGGGTTGTGCCTGGTACAAATTCATTACTATAATTAATTAGCTAAATTCTGTTTTGAATGCATGCAGACAAGCTCTTTTGAGTTCTTGGTTACATGGCATTTATGTAATCCGCTGTTGTAAGCGTACCCTGTTTCTTTAAACAGCCATATTTCTTTTGTCTCTTCTGAAGCATCCATGTTTGGAGTTACTGCTATCTATGGAGAAAAAAAAAAAAGGAAAGAAAGAGGACATAAGGTGCATGAGCAAACAGAAAATACAAAAGCAAAAGAACATTCAGGACCACATCTTGATAAAGCACTGCAAGTTTTCCAGTGCGTGTAGTTCTAGTCTGTGCATGTGCAAATTGATTGTTGGTACATGCAACAAATATATGGCTGCAGCCATATATTTTAAGCGTATCTAAATATTAAAAAACAAAATCGATGAAACATTATGGACATTGCCTACACTGTCTGTGTAATTTATACAGTTATTACCATGGAGATTTTAACAAGGACATCTGGTTTCTTCTTCTTATAAAATAAAGCTTACTTTTCTTGAAATTCCACTCGTTCCACAGTACCATTTAGTCTTATGTAGAAAACGTGCAAAGTTGTTCTGCTGATCAACTTTGCATTTAATTGCATTTGGTGTTAGAGTAGTTTAAACAGTTGGCAGAAACTGTAAATGTTTCAGATCCCTTACCTGCAGAATGTTCCTTTTTTTTTTTTTTGAAAAACTAAAGCTCAGAATGATAACTTCATAAAGCGTTTATTTTACAAAACAGAGTCAGATGGATAACATTAATGGCTATACCATATAATTAGCTAAATTCCCTCTGGTTCTGTAAAGGCTTTTCTCACTCTCTTTTTCTGTCTTGGACAGAGACGTTCCATTGTGTAAAGCTCTGCTATTGTTGTACTGAATGGAGGAACATGGAAAGAACAACCAGTGAGCATCCTTAGCCTCACTTCACCCCACATTGGTTTTAAAATACAGCTGATGTTCTTCAGTAGAAAAATGAATGATAATATCAAACAGGCTAGAAAGTGAAAGAAGTGACTGCAACTACCAGTTATTCAAAGTAATCCACTACGTTTCAGGGTAATGTACTGTAAATCAAGGTATTTAGTGGCCAGTTTAATTTATATCACCCTGACAGGCAAAAAGAGACAAGTATTTCATGTATTTCTTTATATCCTGCTGGAAACACTGGAAAGGTCTTGCCTCAGTGTGAATCACGGTCAAGTCTTACAGGTATTTTCTGTTATCTCTTGGAGCCTCATCTTACTGCTATTGAGGTCAGTGAGAGTTTAGTGATTGAAAACATGTTTGCAGTGATAACATCCCTCTGCTCTTTTAATAATTCAAAGGGCTAATAGCTCTGAAGGAACCCTCTTATGCCTATCTTGCTTCCTCAGTTATTGAATATTCCACTTGAAGAAATGCTACTTTCTTAACGTTCTTAATTGATATTCTTGATCTCAAAGTAGGTTATAAATAGTACCCTTTTGCTGTCTGTGATATGCCGTACTGCAGTTCTCACTTTCTTTACATGTCTGCTCTTCTTAAAAACACGTTTTCCCTGTATCTTTTGTATGTAATACACGAATGACTGGATTCATTGATTCCAGTTTATGGGGGCATTTGGAATTTACTGAGCAGATTTAAG
Source organism: Anarhynchus alexandrinus (assembly GCA_008711295.1). Lineage (NCBI taxonomy): Eukaryota > Metazoa > Chordata > Aves > Charadriiformes > Charadriidae > Anarhynchus > Anarhynchus alexandrinus. The sequence continues at coordinate 504,391 of VUYV01000270.1, forward strand.
TTTCAAGCAAGATTCTTCAGCTGTGAAAGTAAACTAAAAGCCTGCAGTGATTTTTGTATTACGAGGTAGTATAGAGGACACAAAGGCAACTGCAGTTGAACATAGACATGTCTGGGTCAGCACACTTTGGATGGCACGGGGCAGAACCAGGTCAGCGGGGCATGAAGGCACTCCAAAAAGCAGAGAAAATGCATCCATACGATGCCCTGTACTGCTGTGAACGATCTACAGTGATCAAATCTTGCTAGTTTAAAACTAATTTGAGTACCTTTTCATGACACTGAAGTAATTTGTGTGGGTGCAGTAAATGTCATTTACCTTCCTCTAATATGCATATCAAGCTTGCCAGTTTTCAAATAGCAGCTCTCCATTCTGTCTGTTTGACAGGCATTTGCTGGTTTTGCTTTCCATTCCAAAAGGAGCAACCTCCTTCTGCATCCTCACTGATGTGGTGGCTCAAAATCCGATGAAGTTTGAAGTCAGAACTTAACTCGTTTTCCTTCAAATACATGCAAATATTTCTTGTTACTGTTTTACCTCGACTGCCAGGGATGTGATCCTTACGACAGAAACAAAAGAACATACATTCTGAGATTGTATTTCCATACTTTCAGCTTTGTGGCTTCTTTCTGATGAATGAACAAAACCCATCACATACTGAGTAAATGTTAGAGGGGAAAAAACGACTCCTGAAACGTATTAGCTGCCTACAGTGACAGCCCAGGTCTCAGTTCAAAGAAAGTTGTCCTGAGCATCACAGACACATTGGAATATGTCCTTCCCACATTCCTCTGAAACCACAGACAGGACATCCTGCACCATAATTATAAGAGCCTGTGGGTTGTGAAGAGCCGGGAAAGAACAGCATTAGAATAGGGGAGAGAAGTTATACTTGAATAAGAAAATATCAGACCTTTCTGCTGGAGTCCAAACTGATTCCTGAACCAAGTTCAAAAGACTCATTTGTGTTTTCTACATCATTTGAAACTTATTTGTAATGGTATGATATGACTGTAGGATAGCACAACACATGCTGTTTATTTCATAAGAGAACTGTCTCAGCTATACTTTTATCTTGGTTGGACTTGAGCTTTATGAGGTCTCCAAACATACCAAGCCTATAGGAATAAAACCTAAAAGCAAAATAATATGTCCTTGGCAGTTAAATATATGTGTATATGCTATGCTATTTACTGCTTTTCAGTCACAAAGTGCAAATTCATAATTAACACCGCTAAGTTCTCTCTCGAAAACTTAACTGGAAGATGTTTTGGGGGCATGGCACTGCTCGCACTCGGAGATCTTTTCGAATACCAAATTGTACTTCTCTAGACAGTGTGTACTCTGTTCTCTCTTACTTGTTTAAGAAAAGGGCAGATCAGAGGCTATGGAAATGTCGTTGGATATCCATCCAAATCCAGTTCTGCTATGTTTGGTGAATAGCAGCTGTTTATGGGTGCTATTTACTTTGAATATAGAGTCAAGAAAGGCCCCACCATTAAACTACATCTGTCTGAGGTGTTCTTCTCCAGGTACATGAGCTTTGCCACCTAAGAAATACTCATAAATTCCTTTAAAAAAGTTTGTTTTCTATTCATTATTTACTTGGCTTGCTGTATTCATCATAAATTTATTATATATTTAATGCTCATACAGAAAAAGAAACATTTTTTCCTCTTCCATAGAAAGGCTAAGAAATTGAAATGGTAATAGTAAATCAAAGAAATGCACAGCAGAGGAGTGGTAGTTTTAATAATGTGAATCCTTCATAAAGTGAATTAAATATTCCTGATAGTTTTCTCATTCAGTTTTGCTTGAAATCCTCATATTTTTTTTTCCTGTTCCAAAGTGGCTTTATGCAAACCTATGCTATAGGATAGTCTTTACTGTCCTTAAGACCGTTCGATGGTATCAGAGAGAGAGAAACCCTCTGGGAGAATGCAATATTCCACTACACCAAAATGAAAACAAAATTCTTTGATTGTAGAAGAGTCTGTTTCTTTTCTTATAAGGACTGAAGATATTTTGGCAGCTATGCTGCTTTTCTTGTGATTTGTGGTATTGTTTATTATGAAAACAAATTGCCCATCTATTGGAGGACATTGAGCCAAATTTGCTGATGTCAGTGAAGATACCCTGCGGCCGAAATGAGGTTGTTATAATCCGTGCAGGAACTTAAGAGGCTTAGAAAACTGCTACAGAGAAACATCCCAACTTTGCAGCTTTGGAACATTTTTAACTGGGAACTGCTGGCAGTGTAAAGTGAAAGTAGGGTCCAGCTTTTGGGTTGGGCTTCATTTTTAAATGGAAGAGGTAGGGCTGCACCAGTGTCTGTCAAGCCTCAGTCTCCAACAGCAGAGGGTAGGGGTCAGTCCTTTAATGAAAAGTGCCTCACCTGTGGTGGATCAGCGCATACTTAAACTGACCTGAGCCCAGGACCTGCCTCTTCTCTCTGCAACAGCACCACCATGGATGCAGGGGAAATCATGCCTCGGGTGGAGGGAAACCTCTGCTCCCTCCGAGCCTTTGCTCTGGTGGCGGTAGATGAGTGCTAAGAGAAGAACAGCACAGGGCTTTTCTAGTGCCTCCCCTGCCTTTGAGACACAACCAACGTCATGTTAAATTCTGATGAGAAACGCAAATTAACTGCTTCTTTCCATTACAGTGTAGAAAAGTGGGTTTCCGAAGCGCTGATGATTATTACTGCCCAGTGGGGGAAGTGCCGAGCCATAAAATGTTGCATCAGAACTTTCCCAAGCACTGAAAAGATCACAAAAGGCACGACCAGGGAAAATATGAGAAAGTTTTATTAGCCTGTTCCATATTGTGCATGTACTTTTGTAGCAGCTTCAGGCCAAGGGACTGTTTCCCAGCTGCTTGCTGGGTGAAGTCCTGTTGTTCTGCGTGCTAGGTAATGGGATGCGGAGGAAAAACGGCTCACTTGCACTGACAGTAAAACATCATGGACCCCTTAATTGTGAGAAATATGATGTCTCAAATTTTATCTATTAACTTGTAATAGTCATGTGTCACTACTGTGTGTTGAACTGCATCACCACCTCTGTGATCCGGCATCATAATTATTTTGTGTAAAGAGAACATTTTACCAGTGAAGCCTTGCTTCATATCTAGTTTTATTAGGCTGTGACAGTGTACTTTCACAACAATTAGTTCAGTCATTTACCATTAAATATGACATGTTGCAAGCCTTTCAGCTTCACTCGTTTAAAGTCTGAGAAACTGACTTCTAAGATCGACAGTGTGATAAGGAGACAACGCTGCCCTCTTTCACCTTGGAATATGGAAATGTAGAAATAATACAGACTGTTGTACTTCATGTCTTATCTTTTGTATATATACCCTAACCATTCTATGTGTGTAATTTGTGAATGTAATATACTCTATTCCAAAAACATCTGACTTGCTGGCTCAGTGTGAAGCCCGTACAGGCCACAGGGCTCCACTAGATTGCTGCTTGATAGCTTCAAGTAAACATTAGTCAAAACCTTTTTTTTTTTAATAGAAATGAGCTTAGAGCAATAAAATATTTTTAATTTCACAAATGGACACTCCTTGGGAGATTGGATTAGATCTCATTTTCCCCTCTCTCTTTAAGGGCGAAAATATTTTAGCAGAAAATTGCATAATTATGTTTCTTTTACCTAAGGCAAGTTCTGCCAGTGAACCACCATCAAAGGTATGCATTTAAGCAGGAAACCAGCATTTCTGGCTGGAAAGAAAAGCAGCATTATCTCTACTTAGTTTACTTTAACTGGACCAGCAACAATTTAGCACGAACATGGGAGTTTTGCCTGCACATAGCGAAGGGGAGAGAGGGTGCCGAGGAGAGGGAAAGAGATGAAGTCCATATGTTAGATACGGGTGTATATGTGTTCATGCCTTGCTCAGGTTTAGTATACATCACTGAGCAAAGCTGTAAGATGTTATCTCCTCGCCAATACATCAGCCTGTTTTGCTTGGATGAAAATTGACCACCCTTCAGAATGCCAAGTCATTTATCAAAATAAAAGACTCCAAACTATCTGTGAGAGGCAGAGCACGGGGTTGGTCGAGAGCGTATGCTGGAATGCATTTAACATCTCTGAACTTCACGCAAGAGAGGCAGAATGCAGCTGCTATTAGCACTTTCCTCTGTACTCCCATAGGAAAATTTGTTCTGTGAAAGTCAACTGAACAGATAACTATAGAAGGAGAAGAAAGAAAGTGGTAATACATGGGCTGTGAAACCTTATCTTGAATTGGTCTAGTAATATTGGGGAGACGTACTCATGTTACTGCTTTTATAACTACTGTAAACAGGTTAAAGCTTTTTGTTACTGAAACCACATGGAAAATGAATTCTTTGTCAAAGAAATTGATACTTCACTTGGCATGCTGTTACAGCTTAAATAATTTTAAAGTGAAAATTGAGAGGGTTTGAAAAATTGTCTTGCTCTAAAAATATAGGATGCGGATGATTTAATGAAAGACACTTTCACAGAAGTAAAATATGGAAAAGGTATTGTGAAAAACTATTTTCTTGATATTCCCACATTATTTACTTTTGTGCTGTTAGCATACTATTAAATGCAGTGGTGTTTTCTTGTATAATATAGGCGTCATCCAGATCCCAATGAAACTGATGGAAAGAATCCCACTGACTTCAAAGACCTTGGAATCGAGCCCTTACATAAATTGCTAATTAAGCTTGATTAGTGAGTAAGGTTGGCCAATGGAAAAAGTTTACCAGATTTATAGCCTACTTGAATAATAGGTAGTGGAATTAGTGAAGGTCTTGCAACTTTATTGCTGGAGTTGTTTGACCACAACACAGCATGAGCTATGTGCCTGTATTGCTTTTCCTCGTATTAATTCCGTGGTTCACAGAAGTAAGGCAAATGTTTCTCTCTAACATGAATTTTTATTGTTTACATAGGACAGGCTTCCTTTTCATTAAAACTTTTGTTATGTTTCCTTTGAAAAACAATGATATAAATTAAGGGAAAGGGAGTATAACTTGCATTAGTGGGACAAAACGAAAAAAGGAAGAATTATGCAGAATATCAGGGGAAACATCCTGACAGCAAGATCTATTAGAATACTGAATTGTCTCTTGCAGGAAATAGAGGAAGCCACGTCACTTGAGACAGTTTGAAACTAGATTGGATGAACCAAAAAATCCAGCACATAAATGAGACTGGGAAATGGGCTGGATCACTTAATAGACCGTCCGTGTCCCTGATGTCTAAAAGAATTTTAAGAGTTGTACAACTTTAGGAAGGCCTATGTATGTCTAGGCTCGGCTGTGGTACTGATTACACTAAACAGTTTACATTAGGCAGTTTTCAGTAACCCACATGTAAAGCCAACCAGGAAAATCCTCAAGGAAAAAAGAAATAAAAGTAAGATGAAAACTAAAGCCCTGTAACTCTGGAAAGGGACTTAATGTGCCTGTACCTTCTGATTCTTACCTGTTTGCCTCACTGTGGTAAAATCGCGTGACTGTCCAAGCGGTGGGCGGGATGCTGACCTACTGGTAAGAAAAAACAGAGGTCGAGTGAGGTCAGTATTTGGCTGAGGGTGCTCACTGCATTACCCTAATTCTCCGGTTATCAATGCTTTGGTACCTTAAACATTTTGTATGTGCAATGAACCGGCACTAAAAAAAAATCCAATATACTTTTAGGGATAACTATAGTTTGCTACTAGATTTTCAGTTCCACTGATTTAGTTACTTGAAGTCTGCAGCTGCCTGACTTATTTTATTTGGTTAACAGACTTTGCTATGTGCGTTTGACCTCATTAAATGGAGGGCGTATGCAATAAATCCCATTAAATATGGGGTAGATAAGAACATTACATTGCCCCAAAAGCTCTCCTAATATGCCATGAAAATATTATTTTCATTAATATGAAAAATGCTGCTGCAGAATGTATTTTGGAAGGGAAAAAAAGATCTTTTCCTCGTGGCTTACTTAAAATTATTAAGGTGTTCTTTGAAGGCCATCACAGTGTGGCTTAGAATTAATCAACAAACTGTTCCTAAATGCCATTTGCCAGGAATAATCAAACAGGCATATGTTCAACACTCAGGAAACATTTTAGAGGATTAAAAGTCACAGTGTGGAGAGGAATATGAAATCCTAAACCTTCCCCTGCACTCAGACAAGCAGACAGCCACATCATGAGCAGCTGAATCAGACTTCAGGAACTGCTTGCACAAACTATGAAAATGTCTGGCAAGATAAAATGTACTCTCAGCTGGAAGAAAATGATTCAGTGGTCACATGATGTCCCATGGCCATAGCTTTAAAACAGACTTTCAGAAACATATTCGACATGTGTTGATGATCACACAGATGAAAGCATGCATTGTACAGATGGGAATTCCAGTGTCTTGCGCAGAGCCTTCAAGACTTATGAAAGAGAGCATTTACAGTGCACTTTTAGGACAACCGCGGGGAAAAAAGAAGTGCCTTTATCAGTCAGTACAGTAGTTATGAAAGCCTTGTTTTCTTGAACATACTGAAGTATTCACATGTACACATATGGTATTAGAGATTAATTCATCTGTCCCTTGATGCATTCCTCATCACTGAAATAGAAAAACAAAACAGAAGAAAATGGAAAAGGCTGCTGTGGAAAGAAAAGCCCCATTTTATTCAGGCTTAAGCATGACAAAGAAAAAAGATGGTTGGGGTCAGGCTTTGAACGACTTTTTGCATGCCCTGTGGACTTAAACTCCCCTAAGGTATTTTACCAATCTTTATGACTGGGTAAAACAACCCTAGATATTTACTTGGTATATAATGAAGGGATTTTAAAAAGCATGTGTAAAGCAGAAAAAAACATACACTTTTCTCCTTTTTTTCCCCTGCAAATTTATTTGTTTTTAAAAAAAGGGGGGAAGATGTGTCGTTCAGTCTTTTAAATAATCTCAGTTATAGACACTGTTTTATTTTCTCTGAACGTGTATACCCGGGATACTTCTTTTAGGGGAGGGCAGTTAAACCTCAAAGCAGACAAACCATTTTCTTAAGATTGACTGTAGCTTCAGATTGACATTCCTTAATGAGCCTAAGCCCCAAATCCTGCCTTGCTGAAAACAGTCTAGGTTCACCAAGGTTTCTAATCTTTCAGTTCAACTTTTAGATGTATAACAAACCCTCAGACCAGGCAAGAAGTCAAAATAAGCAAAGATCTTTCTGGATCTTTTCAATGTGTTCTCTGGAAACACATAAATCTCGATGTCGGTTTTATCAGGCATATTTTCCCTTGGATCTAACCTAACCTTCTGATTTTTCCCATGAAGCTCTGTATTTGTATAAAGGCATGGACATAAAAACTTAGTACAGTCTGGGCAGATCTCTATTATGGGTATGAATGTAAAAATAGGATGGAATAGGCGATTTTGCATTAGGGACCTGTTTGTAATTGTGAATTTAAAGAACCAGTCACATTTTAGTAAACTATAAAATGTTTTAGTCATGTGTATATTTTGTGAGCACACAGGTATGGTTTTCAGTTGTGTTTAATCAGCTCTTTGGTGATCTAAGTAGGGTATAGTGAAGCTGTGAATTATATCTGTAGAATTTAATGTTACAGCTAAGGCTCCCTTCCTTTGCAAATATTCTCAGTTTCCAGGATGAATTTATCAATTGATTTATGTAGATTTCTCAATAATAAAACTGCTTAAATGCTTTTAGACGTCGGTACAATTTGAGACAGGACCAGCTGTCAACTGAGATAGATGGAATCACATCAGAGATTAAATTGGCCTACTGTTAAAATTATTAATGTTGGCCCAAAGACCAAAATTTTAACTCAGTCCTCATTCAGTCATAATTCCCATTGACCTTTGTGAGATTTTTTGCTTGCAGAAGTGAATAAAAAAATGAGAGTTTGGCTCCTTAAGCTGTATGTTATTAAAATAAAATTGTTGACCTTTCTGGTAGATGATCACAAGGGCAAAGTCAGGTTTCTTGCCAGGCTGGCTGGCTATAAGATTAAACTTTGAGGATTTATAATTGTAGCAAAAATTAGTTTTGCCATAGCATCCGGGCAAGGAAGTAAAACAGTTTAAGACAAATGCTTTCAGTAGGTGCAGTCATTCCTGTAGAGATCAGATTTCCTTTGCACTCTTTTTTTCTATACCCTGTAGGTAATAAATTCCACCTGGATGTATGGCAACAGTAGTGATGTTCAGTGTCTCAGTCAGCCACCCAAGTTTGACACTTTGCTCTAACATACATATCTTGATCTCTGCTTCTTGGGCAATATCATTACAATGGACCATTTAATTGTGTAATTTCATTGATCAGATTTACCACTGCTGTCTTTGTTGCTAATACCTGCAATTATGTTTGGACTTAATGAAAAGGCCACAGCAAAATGTCTGAGGAGCCCTATAACCTGGTTTTCCACATTCCTGGCCTTTTGTTTGTTCCAGGATTTGTAACATGGTAATTAATAATGATAGGTGATAGATGAGATAAGTGGTTTTACTGTAATGCCAGGAAATTAGTTTACTTGCACTCATGGCCCAAAGTGTATTTCAGCCAATCATTTTATAGGGATTTGCTAATGAATTAAAAAAAAACGCAAAAAACAAAAAACAAAACCCAAACCCAAGGAGAGAAATTCTGCAGCTCTATTCCCGGCAAAATTTCACTTCTCTTTGTTTACGTGTGGCTTTAGCAAGTTGCTTGGTAATACATGAGCCAGGATAATAACTGGCAGAAGTAAAAAGTTGAGGCAAATAGGCAGCTAGTGCAATTTGGCAGTATCGTTTTATCTGTGCTATGACTTCCTCAGAAATATCATTACTACAATTTTAGTTGTACTTTCAATATTAATGCTTGTATTAATATGGCATGGTTTTTTAATGTAGTTTACAACATTTCTAAGATATGTTACAGGGTTAAAGCATACATTTCACTTCTATGGTGAAGATCACATTTGAGATAAGCAGTGAAGGAGGAGGACAGAGCAGAGTCCTTTCAGTCAGAGAACTTTTTTCATTCATTTAACTTCAGTGATATCCCTCCAAATAGCAATCTAATGTAATCTTGGGACATAATTTGTAACATATCCTTCTGGGAGCTGACCAAATTCCCATTGATTTTTCAATTTTGGATGTTGCCAAAATTTTACATGAAGCTGAAATACCCAAACTTCAGTATCATCAAAGAGACCACAAAATGTTCACGGTGAACGCACCTTTTGTGTGTTTTTGAGGAAAAACAAAGTGTTGTATCTTTGGAAAAAGAAATTTCTAGGAAGTCACTAAAAAAGGTTACAAATGAGATGGAAGACTAATACTTAAAAAGACGAAGGACTTGTGAAGGGTAATTGCACAGCCAGTGTTTCCCAGTTGGAAGAAGCACTTAAATGTGTCAACAAGACTTGTGGCAACATCTGCTGAGCACATTTTGATGCCATCCGTTATAGCCACTCATTTTTACAAGACATAACCATTTCTGAAACATATCTGAGGCTACAGTGCTCTGAACAGCTACAAAATCTACCAGTTTCTTGACACTGAAAGGAGGTAGACTTGTTCTCTTCCTCTCTTTCTGTCTCTCTTTCCACCCTTCCCTGGTCTTTGCTGATTAGTTTTCAGCAGGGTTAAGAAACCAAACTGATTCAAGAAAGGGTCCAACCAGCTGTAGATGTTTGCATGTATAGACCTTGTAGCAAAATGTGTGGGACAAAGATTAAATGGAACCTCTTTGAGCAAAAAATATGTTATTAGAGTCACTAACTGCATTTTGTGGATCCTAAGAGATGGTGGCAATTGAAATATTCTGGCTCTCTTACACTGATATCAAGATGCAATTTTAAGGTCAGCATGGGCTGGTAGTGAAAAAGTATTGCACCTGCATCTGAATTCCATCTGTGCCATTGTGCCCTGGACCTATGCGTCCAATTATCTGAACTGTACACAACCACTAAGTAGCTTACAATTTGTTTATGTGTAAACCACACAAAAGGGCACATTCTAAAACTGCTGAAGATACGTCCAGAAAGCTAGTTGGTGTCATCCAAGTGCTGAACACTGAAGCATCTGTAGGAGATAATTGAGGGAGAGGTTAAAACTGGACTGCTTCAAGAAAATTAGCAGAACTGAAAATGCCTAGGATACTGAACTATCAAACAGATACTTTATCTTCAATATGTGATATTCTTGGGAGAAAGAGATATTCTAATAGGTGATGATATTGTCCATCTAGTAACTGGTCAGTTGTCTTCTTTCTGTTCATTTGCACAGAGGACTTTCTGAAATCCATCAAGGTAGAGTAACAAGCGTACTACAGTTTAAAGAAGAAACATTTTGAGAATAATTCTTCTGCACGGAAATGTTATGCTCAGACATCCAAATAAACATTTTCAGACTTTTTTTTTTCCAAGTGAGTTGGAAGGATCTTAGGAAATGAGTAATTCTCAGAATAGGCAGGAATTTACTTAGGAACTTACTAATTGCTGGACACTAGAGAAGTACTGGCATGTCCATTATTCCCTGGGCATTGGCACTACCCAGTAGATGTCCATGTGATTACTGGAATAAGCGTGGTCCAGACAACGAACAGTGTTAACAAGACCTTTGCAGAGCTTGTGGAAAGTTCCTGGTTATTAGTGTTACAGAGAGGTGCAGAAAGTTGAAGAATTTTTGTAGCTGTTGACAGTCCTTGGGAGATGTCCATAAAAAATGCTGGAGGTGGAAGAGGATGTCTGATACATTAATTTAAAGAGCAGACCTGGAGATCGTATGCAAGGTAGCTAACAGTGGAAGAAAAACTGTGTTTGAGTCTAACAAGTTACACTTGGGCAATAAATGACAGAGTGTCATTCAGTGTGTGAATAAATCATGCACACTCAAAACTATCTTCGACTTCATGAAACGCTTGTGTCCTGTCAAACCAATGAATGCATGTGCATTAGTAATACACTTTAGTCCTTGCGTGCAAGCTAAAAAGCTATATCAAAAACCAATCAAAACCCAAGAATGCAATTCTGTGTATTTATATCAAAGAAAGTCAGGAATATGAGGAAGAGCCAGAGGAAGAGAATTCTAATGTTTCTAGGAATTAGTGTGCCCTATAATATATCTTTTAGTATGACTCTCCAAAGAAAATAGCACGTTACTTGTTTATGAGTACTTCAGACAAGTAACAAATTTATTTTAGCTGTTTACATTTATTAAAATATTGTTTTGGCTGATAAATCTGTTATAATACAAAAATATGTATGGGACTGCAGAAGGGACCTACACTTTTTAGTATATGACTCAGACTGTTCATTTAATACATTTAATTGCATGCTAAATGCTTTGTAAAGAGAACTTGGAAAAAGGTGGGAGCATTATATCACTTGTTTATAAACCTTCTGTGTCTGAAAAGACTGACATCAGAGGAAGCCAGATTTGGGAATGTCCTTCAATACATCTTATGCTTCTTGCAGTACTGAAAGTCAGAGGACTTGAATTTTCAACATGGTTCTTTCTGCTAATGATTTCATAGGTTTATGCATTTCTTGGCAGTCTCTTTTTCTTTCATTTTCTTATTTTTTTATTCAGGTATAGGTAGAGGATGGACAGAATATATGTATTATTTTATTGGCTAGTGGCTAGCATTGATTTAATCTATGAAATCTCTGGTTAAAGATACCTGAATAAACTTTTAGCCCACTCTTTCAAACATGTTTGCACAACATTTTGTCGCATATTTCTACCCGTGCAAAACTTCATGGATTCATGTGAAATTATGTTTTCCTTCCATTCTTCTGAAAGAGTTTAGCAAAGTTTGCCTATTAGGTAAGCTTACTTTTTCTTTAAAGAAGGTAACTTACATTTAGAAAACTAACCAACAGAAATCCAGGGCAAAATCCGAGTGAGGATGCTTTGTGTTTAAAGAACAGCCTGCATGCTAGGGGAGTCTTTGCTTTTTTAAAGCTCTGAATTGGTTTTTATTGTATAGCTATGTCCTCAGAGAGCTAAGATTTACAGCCCTCATTAATGTAATTTATAAGACTAAATGACAAGCGTACTAAAGGATCTACAGCTGATCCGGGCAGCAACATACAGATAATTCAGATTTGTCCAACCTGGTCTTGTCAAGTCAAGCAAAACAAAATCAATCAGTGAACAGAAGGAGTGGGAGTACTTGAGCTGAAAACGAGAGTCTGTTTCCTGCTAGGGGACTGAGGCTGGGCAGCCTGTGCCCATTTTCAGAGAAAATACTGCAGGAAGTTATTTTATTTTTTTTTCTTTTTTTTTTAAGTGTTGAAAAAACTACTGACATTCTCTGAGAAATCCCCTTCTTACTTTCATCTGTGCTGTCTATAAAAGTGGCATGATGGCAGTGCTTGGGAATAGCTTTCTCAACAAGAGTCCAAGTCAGAAAATTGCTATTTGCCAGAGAATCACATTTCCATCTTGCAGCCACTAATAATAACCTACAAAAGTATTCACTCTCAGTTTTGAATGACCTCTTGTGCTTGCTGCTGCCACCGAAATTAACAGTCAGTCAACACAACTGGTATTTTCCCTTCAACTGGGAACCAGCTATGAGTGTGAGGCACGTGTGCCCTGGTTGAGGAGAAGAAAGCTGAGTCCATGAGCAGGGGACCTGATCGCCCAGGCTAGGGATTCCTCCCCACCTTTACTTCCCATTTGGCTGCACGTGCATCACCAAATAATGCAATTTTAAGACTTGGGTTGAGCTGGGTGTGGAGGTGATGGAAACTTAGGTAGGTATAGCATACCAACGTTGAGCTGTGTACTTCACTGAGCAGGGCCTGCCTGTGAACAGCTTTCTTGAAACTCGGAGAGAATACATCAACTTCATGTCCAATAACAGCCTCTGAAAGCTGTCCTCTCACTGAAAGGACAACAGAACCAACAGCCCTATGCAATCTGCCTCGCATGTGTTTTAGTTGATAGCTCTAACATGTGATGTGTGTCAATGTACCTAGTGCCATGAACTAGTCAGAGACATGTGAGCCTGTTTGTGGACAGTTCATTGAGCAAGGAACTGGTTTTTGCTCTATTAGCCTTGTTTTCATGCTTGTCTGGAGTGATATACAATGAGGTGTTTTCGGTTGAGGAGTTTTGAACTTTTTTTAGTAACAAAACCTAGTTTGTTCTAAGTAAAAGCAGAAGTCAAATCCCCCGGTTAGTGGACAAAGTACTGCACTACAATTTACATCTTGGGTCACAAAGATTAAAAAAGCAAATTCCTAATATCGTGTTTACTTCCTGGTACAGCAAAGAGAAGTAGAGAAGACTACAACATGTTCATGAGCAGATGCTTGGCTCCCTTTGCCGGTGGCTTGTTAGAATGCTGTGTAACCAGACTCTCTACAGGTGGACAGTTAAGAGCCAATAATTTTAATTAGCACTTTTTTAGATCTATGTACGCAAGGATCTCCAGGAGTTTGACCTCGGGCCAGAAACCCATCTGATGTTTTAAGTCATTGTGGGCCTGCTAAGATGCTTCTCTTGCTAGCGAGTAATTTATGACTCATTCTCTCCTCAGTTAGTCATAGTAATGCAAGTTTCCACAGTGTGAAGTTGCAACTAAGAAGAGGAGGAACTAGGGCAGAGAAGAAGCTAGGGAACAAAACTAAAATGGGAAAGATTTATTGTTATACAATATGGGCTGAAAGAAAAAAGAAACAAACTGACCAGACTTTTTTAGTCTTAATGTGAGGTTCAGCAAGGTAAACTGCAAGGAACTGTTTGGGATCCATTGCGTCATTGTGTATTTCTAAATTAACATCAGATATTCAGGGAAAAAAAAAATTAAAAAAAACCCCAAAACAACAAAACAAAACATTGCTTATCATGAACACCTCACCAGTGAATCTTTGCTCAGTGTACCATGAATCAAACAGCAAACTCTGTCTTTGAACAGCCCTAGCCATGGTCTGTGAGCTAGGGTGATCCTTTACCTAGGTTAGTTTGGTTGGATTTGGTGATGGTCTTTCCAAAGTATCTGGGAGAACTAGAAAAAGTCCAATAGGAAGTAATACAAATCTTTGGACAGATAGACCTAAAAGGAGGAATTGTGCAAGAGGAATGTATGAAGAGCATCATAAGACAGCTTACGCAAAATATTTTAAAATAGTGAACAGTAAAATCATACCTGATTTGTAACATGTGGTGAGAGGACATGAGGGTTTAGAAGTTTCACATTTGTAACTGGTGTAAAAATGCTTCATGAAGCCTTCATGTGCTCAGAAACTTAGACATCAGGTAAGTAACGAAAATATAAGCAATTTAATCCAACCATTGCTGCCTTAGACCTTCCTTCTTAGGCTGTGCATTCTAGAGATGGTATTATATTCTTATCTATTGCGGGACAACACTGTGTCCTGTTAATGCATTTAGTGCTGTAGTTAGACATATCCTGGGGTCCCATTTAAAAAAAGCAAAACCTTGCAACCAAAAAAGATACTTCCTTTCTGTATAAACTGAAGACATTCATAGAAGAGCCCAGGGCAGAAACAGCTGTACAATTCATTTGTGTCCATCCACCTTCATCCTAATAACACCCATTGTGACAACTTCTTCTGGTGAGAGAGGAAACCATGTAATCTCAAGCAGCCTTTTGCAGCTTTAGGGATACTTTTTCCCACTGAAATGACAGTAAAGACTAGGTGAGTGACTTAAGTTCACTTTAGAATGTAATGGCTTATAAACCCAAAACACCACTGTCACAGGTTTTTTGCAGCAGATTTTGTAGCATTTTACCACTTTACTGGTAAACCGGTACCAGTTTATGACCATCTGCAGTTTTTGTTTGAAGAACTTATTGCTACCTTTCTTTTTATTTTTATGTCAGAAGACAGCTTGTTTCAACACTGCCAGTTTATGAGCATACACTAGAAACACAACAGAGCAAGCTGGAAGCATTTTGGATGAAAGGCTTTTGTTGATTATATGTATAGAAGTGCCAACAGCTCTTCAAATGGATAGCAACCAACACTGAACCTCAAAATATTCAGACTGTTCAGTTCAGATAGGCATCCAAAAATTAGTCTGCTTAACCAAAACTTGTCCAAACCTCTTTGGTCTGGAAATGTTACATGATCAAATTTTCTTATGGGTTTTCCAGTGCTCATTTCCTTTTGCCAGCAAAGAGATATCATGAGAACAACTTCTTATAGCGTGGTGTGTCTACAATTAGGCTTCTGCTCTTGGCTGAAAGAAAACCCCAACATTGAACTAAGCCTGTTTTAAAGTTATGCAGGAATGGATTTGATGCAGAGTCCATCCCTAATAATTACATAGAAGAGATAAACCATATACTTTCATGAAATGAAATACGCATAGTATTAATTCCTTTGCAAGATTTTAGAGCCACTTCCTTTCTTCTTGTGGCACTAAATCCAATAGTTTCATTTTAAAACTGAACTTGGACTGAAATTGAGTTCACTTGTAAGTGAGCTTCAGATTAAGTCTACCAGTAGAAAAACTGCTAATGTGACAGAATTGTTTCTACTCTTCCCTTTTGAATGCCTTTTAATGTATAATCATATTTTGATCTATATTCCACATGATCCTTTTTATGAAAACCAAAAAGACAACTTTTTTTTTCAATGGTTTTGCTGTGAATTAGGCTAGGAGGGATGGCCAGTGTCGGGAAAATGTATCTGAAAAAGATACGAAGTTGTATGTAGTTAATAAAAATATATTAAACATACAGGAGTCGGGTAAGTCCTAAAGAAGGCACAAAAGCTTGCAGAATAAGAACAAATAAAAATAAAGTTGACAATACTGCATCACTGGGGTAGGAGAAATATCACCCCAGATCCTGAAGTCAGTGACGCTTATTACTGTTTTGTCTGCTGAGAGTTAAGAGAAGAACTAGGGCATTAAATCTTACAGAGTCTGTTCCTGTGACTGCTTTTTATTGGAATCAAACATTTCAAATGATCGGAACTTAATGGACAAATTGTGAACTGAATTGTTGCCATCAGATATCCATGTGAGTGGCTATAATAACTCATACAGTTGCTAGCAGTTTTGTGGGGGCCCTTGGAACTTCAGTACCGTCTGCAATTCAAATTTTATTTCTTCTACCGACTAAAAATCAAATGTGTTATAATCACTAAGGGTAATACTAATCTATAAAGGTATGAAAATTTAGCTTCAAAAATAGAAAAACTGGCCATTACTAAATAAAGAACTTCTGACAGAGATTGTGCTAAATCAGAGAAAGAAAGTTGGGGTTTTTACATTCAAGTGTCAAATAACTTATCTGTGACATAGACAGAGGAACAGAGTGCTGGAAAAGAGACTTTGCCCTTTTACCCATCAGCAGCCTTTCCCATAGAAACTTGCCTACCTCTTTGGCTTTCAAGATGAATGAAAAAGGCTTCCACACGTTGCGTGTGTAATGTTCTTTCAGTCAACAAAAGGGTCTTCAGAAGTGCCTAAGGAAAGATTTTCCAAAAGTTTTGAGGTGACTTAGGTTCTATTTGCAGCATAAACTGTAGCATAAAAATAGCTTTAAACACCTTCACATTCACTTCCTTTGAAAACTGGAAGTCACTCCTACATAGTTTTTGTGTTTTTCAAAATTTTAAGTATATAGATAAGTAATTGGTTTCGTTTGTTCAACTCCAGGTCTCTGTTTTCTTTGTTGCTTTATTTTAATTCTGCATACTCCTAAGAATGCACATCAGTTTTATTTGTATTCAGCGTAGGTCTCACCAGCTGTTTTGTTTCCCACAGCTTTCTGTAGAAGAGAAACATCAGGCATATTTTATAGTTTACATTTTTTGTTGCCACTAGTCTGAATAATATCTGATAGACGCATGGTTTGGAATTTGTCAGGAAAGAGACTCATCTTTTATTTCAACTTATTTCTGATGAAATTCCCCACAGAAGTAACCACAATGTCAGAGGTTAGGGAAAAAACTCTGTTTAAAAAAAAAGAAAAGAATTCAAGGGACAGTCAGACATTGAGAAATGTAGTTATTTTTCCAATTTCTCTCTCATCATGTAGTTTCTTTCTGGTTCTATCATACTCAAGTCTTTGAGGTTTTTCTCTGAATTGTTACTTACAGTGCCCTGAGTTGCTTCTGCCTTAAAAGCAGAAAATCATCCTGAAAAGGACCATATTTCATTAAAATAATTAATGTTCCTAAGTAGTTTGAACACTTAGGATATTATACATTGTGGAGCAAGGAGTTTGCCTGACTAGTTATTTGCTGAACTCTGAATAAAATCGTTGGGTTTGTATCAACAGAATGTCAAACCACGACTTTATTCTTCACTCCTCCTCCACTGTTCCTGAATGGATGCTGTATACACAGAGAGGAGGGAGGACAAGAATTACCCAGTGTGCCTTCTCCAAAAATTAAACTGTTTTAAACTACTCATAATAAACATTCTCTGTTTTGCTCACCTTTTTTTTTAATTTTATTTTATTCTTGGCAAAATGCATGCAGGCTTAAATCTTTGGTAGCAATGAAAGGAAGATATTTTCCAGGCACAAATGTTGTGAATGTAGGCTGATTTCTAAGACTCCTCAAAAAACAAGAAGCCTGGCTTCACCTAGGGTGGGCAAGAGGCTAAAGCAGTATCATATTAGTGACCTGTGTGCTGGTAAAACAGGGATGATTTAGGCCTCCAAGGGTAAGTTAGTCTAAGGACCTTTCTCAATCGGGGGGGGGAACAATCCAAGGAAAGTACAAAGGATGGTTTAAGATGTGTTAACCCCAATGCACCCTGCATATAGAGATCCTGTATGGAAATCAAGGTTGTTATAGTGCAAATCCCAGAGAGTGAAGCTCACGTAAAGGTTTTCTGCTGCCTTCCCTGACCGATGGCCGAATGAAATTCTGACTGTCCACCCTGTAGGTGTGGATTTTTGGTAACTACTTTTGAATCTGCTCTTACGTTCCTTCTGTATTCTGTTGCAGTAAGAGCTTATTTTAACTCTATTTTCCCCCAAAATAATCATTCTTGACAAGACGTTACACAAGGTAGTCTAGGCAGGATGTAGAGCATGGCATACGTGTGAATATGCCTTCCTACAGCTTATTTCAATGCCTGTGGCAATCTGAAAACACTGGGAAAACTTCAAACACATTATTGCAGAAAAGAACATTGATGCACACTTGAAAATGACATTAGGCAGCAATAGTAATTTCAAGCACACTTTCCTTTCTGGGAAAATACATCAAAGAACAGGGGTACACTTCTCGTGTCATTTCCTTCAATAACAAAGGAAGGGCTGACCCTAGGTATTTGGATTATGTTACTCAAAACTAAAAAAAAAGTATATTAATCAGCTCTGAATCTGGATAGAGCCCTTTTGCCATGCAATTGTTCCTTAAATAAATTCTGAATAAGGGAAAAGAAGTTGGAAATGGAAGTACAGAATATGATCCGGTTAAAATGCAACTGACAAGACTAAAAATCATTGGCAGGTAGAAAATGAAATACGTATAAACTTTCTGGCTCTTTTACTACAAATATAATCCCACTGTCATGTGAATAGAGAGAGAAGAATGTAAATAGTCTGCTGGTCCCCGATAAGAACCTCTTCTGAAGGGTGAAGTGGGGGAAAGAGGAGACAGGGATCTAAAGAGCTAACGACAATTTCATTATTGTCCCTCCCAGTTCTGATCACATGATTAATGTCAGTAACATGACTGTCATTCTTAAATAGATTGTTATAATATGTGCATCACCTTTGTTTGCCTATGCATTCCTCCCCTACAAAAAAGCCCCACAAACCTAATATGCAGCATAATTACATGACCACTTCTCTGCAGGAGAAAGAAAAAGCTCAGCGTAGAGCCAACTCCACCAAACCTAGGGAAGTTTAGAAATGAGTAAGAACCAGAGTTACATAGCACATCCCATCATATTGAAATATTGTATCTTGGCCACTGAACACAATTAAAATTAAAACTATAAATTAAATTTATTACGTGTAGAGAGTCCAGTTTGGTCAACCATATGCACCTGAGTAATTGTGATGGACTTGCTTGGGCCCTTTATGTGCATTATGATGACACGTGGAAATAACGGTGGCAAAACCACATCCATTAAATGTAAGTAAATCTTACCTCAACACCAAGAGATGTCAATTCAAATATATACAATTCCCTATCTACAAATCATGCTCCTTTCTCCCATACTGTACTGTTCCCAATACTATACAGCAGCTATGTACTGGATAATTTCACGGAGGTCCTCTAGATACCATCAGAATACTAAGACTACTTCCACTTAAGCATGTTTACCATGAGATCTAATTATTTTCATTATGATACTGAAATAGGAGGAAAGGAAATATATGATGTAGTTGCCTGTAGTATAAGTGTATTGGATTGTAATACTCAGGAATCCTTTCCAGGCCCCCAAACCCCAATTCCTTGTTGTCAAAGAAAAGAACATTTCTTCTTACTATTCTGAATTGATTCTGGCATGTTCAAGGAGGAATATTTTTTACATAATTCCTTTCTTTATTGTGAGTCAGCAGCAAAACCTATGTCCATTTGAGACAGAGGCAAGAATGTTGCCTGTATCTGTGGATGATGACTCAGGTACAACCAGCAGTTTTAGTAAACTACGTCCTCCCACTCATGTAGAAATTAAGACTACTGGAATTAGAAGAGAGGAGGCTGAATGGTATTCCTTCCTGGGAACTGTAGCTTTCTAATTATTCATGCTGACTTGCAAGGCAGGATAGAGGATTTCACAATGAAAAACACAGGAGCATTGAAGAAAAAAAAATCTTCGCCTCAAAAGACTGTCTTGATTAATTAATTTCTTTCTGTTAAGAATTTAAATTATAGCATTTTTACCTTTCTTGTCAGTTTTTGTGACATGGGAAAAAAGTACAACTTAGAGGCTATTCTGTAGCATACAGGAATAATGAAACTTTATGGCAAAATATCTGACAGGCATGTGACTAAACCTGGAGTTCTTGAATCCACCTCCAGTGTTATTTGTTATGAGTTATAACTAAAAGCTTCTGACACATTTCACAGACAAGCAATCCTGGGGATAAAAGCTCAACTATGACAGTATGAACATTCAGTAGTTCCTGAAATGCTGCTTTGAATTTAGAAATGAAGGTTTCTCATGCATGTACTGGTGAAGCTGGATAGAATTTGTAGGACATGATAGGGCATAGGCAGGATGAAATGTCCAGTATTTGCATTGAGATGCTTCAAGAGGGACTCTACGGGGGGGCATACAGACAGCTGATAAATTAATGTATTTAATTTCCATGAAATCCACTGCAGTATAAGCCATTTGGAGCAACATTACCTGGAGAGACCTATAATGCTTATTTGAGATCTAGTCTGAATCCAGGGTCACTATGGCTAAATGCCATTCTAGGATCATGATGGAAGCATTATTTGAGGTCTTTCATGAAATGAGACCAGTCAGCATCTAACGCAGCATTGCGATGGTGTGAGCACTGGTGAAGACTGCCCAGGGCTGAAGAGGTGTGGGGAAAGCCCAGATGTTGTGCTCCAGCCTCAGCTGACTGGGGCTGACATTGATGGGGTGGGACCTGTGTACTGAGAAGGATTCTTGATATTTACAAAGCTTTCCCAGGGCCTGCTGGTATCTGAACGACTTCCAACACTGCTACCGTCGCCTTCTGTGAGAATTGAAATTGTTCTGCTTGTTAAAAAAAAAAAAAAAAAATTATCAGTTCAAATGAAATTCATTGCTGTTGGTGGCTGGAACTGAAAGTGAGGGTGAACTTTCAACACCAGTTCTGTTTTCTGGCTGGGAACCATTTTTATTCCCACTGCGAACAGTTTCAGTGGAGAAAAAAGATGAAAATGCAAGAGATAGGCAAAGTAAAAGGCATCCCTCGGACCCTGCTCCACTGGATGTGTTTGATGGGCAGTACTTTAAAGATAATGTCAGTAGCTCAGTTTTCTTGGTATCTTTATTTCTTGTAGGAAGGACCATACTAACAACTTGGTGACACACAATTTTACAGGCATGGAAGGTAGGCAGAGGGTATAAAATGCCAGATAAGTCTGAAAAATTAATTTCTCTTTCCTCAAAGACAAAAATCCAAAAGCTTGTGATTTGGTGCTGGTTTTTCTTTTTTGTTTTTAACTTTTCGTCAGTGCTAAGTGGCAAGCAGGATGTAGAAGAACTGAAGGCTGTTTGCACAGATGCAAATTCTCTGCTGTCCTTCAACTTTTTGAAATTTCAAAAATGCAGGAACTCAGTGCAAATTAGACGTACAGGAAAAAATTCTGTGTCTGGAGTGTTCCACAGCAGTTACAAACAAAAGAGGAACTTCTGCAGACACTGTATATTTTTTTCATAAGCATAAATTCAAATTGAAAACTGGGAGGAAAATCACTTCAGCATTTATATCACCTCAGCCTGTAGTTCTGTTTCTTTTTCCATTTTGTTTTCATCAAATCCAATTTAGTACTCCCCAGGACAGAGAATGATGAGGTGTAATAGAATGAGGCTATCATGTCAGTTTGGACTTGTGGGTATTGCATAAAGATGATGCATATATCAGATTAAACATAGTTTCCTTGTTCTTAGGCGAATACTTCAAACTATAGAGTTAGCAGTTTGCCGATCTTCATTTGTAAACTGTACTTTTCAGGAAGATAAATATTACTAGGGGAAAAAAAAATTGAATTATAGTGTTAAAACCTTATGGTAGACCATTCTAACCACCTTTTTTTTCTTTTTCTTTTTTTTTTTCTTGTGTGTTTGGACGTATCTTGAGTTTTTCTGGTGTGGTTTTTAGTTTTACATGGTACCTAGTTTTGCATGGTTTCCAGTACCTAAAGGGGGCCTACAGGAGAGCTGGGGAAGGACTTTTTACTAGGGCATGTAGTGATAGGACGAGGGGGAATGGCTTCAAACTGGAAGAGGGCAAGTTTAGATTGAACATTAGGAAGAAGTTTTTCACTTTGAGGGTGGTAAGGCACTGGAACAGGTTGCCCAGAGAGGTTGTTGAGGCCCCATCCCTGGAGGTGTTCAAGGCCAGGCTGGACGTGGCCTTGGGCAACCTGGTCTAGTGGGAGGTGTCCCTGCCTATGGCAGGGGGGTTGGAACTCGATGATCTTCAAGGTCCTTTCCAACCTAAACCATTCTATGATTCTATGATTATCATTAAACCTAATATTTTTAACTCTTAAAGAGCTTGTGCTTAAGAATTTGTTTATTCCTCCATGTTGACGACAAAACTGGTTTCCAAGTGATTTTATAAAATCTCCACCTTACTAAGGAACTTAAAACTATATAATGTTGAACGTGTGAATAATTGAACGTCAGTGGTTGTTGTCATACACTTAAAATGACATGTGTGCTTAGACTGTCATTACTGGTTTTGCTCCTGTGGAATTTCCTTTATGAGAACAGTCTCTTGATGTATTGTCATTTTTATTCCTTTGTGTACCAGAGATGTAGAGCTTAGGATAATTTCAATTTTACTGATGTTCTACTCTCAGAAATGTGCAGTAACAGCTTACAGAGCCAGGATACTGAACATTTTGGTACCTATTGTTGATTCCACTTGGAATTGTTATACACACATAGAAAAAAAAAATTTACAATAAAAGAATAGTTTTAAAGCAATATATTTTAATTTTCCTCATGAAAATTAAATTTCCTCCTCCTTTCCTTCATGTTGC
Source organism: Anarhynchus alexandrinus (assembly GCA_008711295.1). NCBI lineage: Eukaryota > Metazoa > Chordata > Aves > Charadriiformes > Charadriidae > Anarhynchus > Anarhynchus alexandrinus. The sequence goes on from VUYV01000270.1 coordinate 527,047, forward strand.
TGTTTTCACATATGGGTCAGTTTCATTCGTTAAAACAGTGTCCAGTCAGTAGGGACATGACACCACCATCTTTTGCATGAAGAACTGTATTATTAAAATTTCTAAAAGCACAAAGACAGCTGAAGTGAAGGAGGCCATGATCCAGCTGCCTGTTTGTACTAAACTGTCGTAATTTCTGAGAGGTCAGTACATTCAGTAACTAAAACTTTTGCATTTGAATCTCGAAGCATGTAATTTAGCTATTAGTCAGATTAGACATTTGCAATTGGCATTTCCTTCTTTGTGGGGTTAGTTACAGCCCAAGCTTCCATTACTCTGGTGAATGCCCCAGACTTCATAGACAGCCAGGGTTTTTACATCCTTCAGTGCTCTCGTTTCTTCCTGTTTTTAAGAGATTCTGTACCCACAGAAGAAAAGGGCGGCACCAGGAATTTTCCATTAGAATGGTTAAATGCTCCATACATTATGTTTTTAACTGCGGTATCCTGTTTCACCTTGTGTGTTCTTCAGACACTATGCTATGTTATCATTAGAAACAAAGCAACAAATGTCATCCCACAAAGTTCTTTCAGAGACTTTAGCAGCATCTCAGAAGTTCTGTGAGCCAGAGTAAATATTCTTCCATTGAGGTGGCATTGAAATGTTTTGAAAAAGGCACCTTGAATGTGATAAGTGTGGATAGCTAATTCAAAGATGACCAGTCAGTATGTTTGTAGTAAAATTACTCTCTCTTTTCTGTACTTGATTCTGATTATGGAACAAAGGCTGTGATTTCACAAGTCTTTATTTTAGTTGCAGCAGCCTTGCTGTCATCTAGGTTGCCATGTCACTGTGTCCATTTCTGGGCTCCCCAGCTCAAGAAAGACAGGGAACTACTAGAGAGAGTCCAGCGGAGGGCTACAAAGATGATCAAGGGAATGGGGCACCTCTCTTATGAGGAAAGGCTAAAAGACCTGGCTCTTTTTAGCCTGGCGAAGAGGAGACTGAGAGGGGATCCTATCAATGCTTATAAATATCTAAAGGGTGGGTGTCAAGAGGATGGGGCCAGACTTTCTTCAGTGGTGCCCAGCGACAGGGCAAGAGGCAATAGACACAAACTGGAACACAGGAAATTCCTTCTCAACGTGAGGGAAAACTTCTTTACTTTGAGGGTGACGGAGCACTGGAACAGGCTGCCCAGGGAGGTTGTGGAGTCTCCTTCTCTGGAGATATTCAAAACCTGCTTGTATGTATTCCTGTGCAACCTGCTCTTGGTGAACCTGCTTTCACAGGAGGGTTGGACGAGATGATCTCCAAAGGTCCCTTCCAACCCCTACCATTCTGTGATTCTGTGAAGTTCCAGCATGCCTTTGTGTATGTGCGACAAAGTTAGAAAATGGGTCTGTTTTAGGGACATGGTTTAGTGGTGGTTTTGGCAGTGTTAGTTTGATGGTTGAAGTCAATGATCTTAAAGGTCCCTTCCAACCTAGACGATTCTATGATTCTATATTAATGATAATTAATAGGACTTTGGTTTTACCTTTAATGTCCAAACACCATGAAGGAAGGTGTGGCAATGATTTCCCTTTTTTCTATGGTGTAGTATTACTGATTTAAATTCTCATTTCGACCAAGGAATTGTGATCCTATTGTGATATTTTACAAATGCATGATGTAAAAATACATCAACAAGAAGTAGCCTCGGTTGAAGACATAAATTTTTTACACATTATGTGGTTTGTTTAGTAATTATTATAAGTCCCCATATGAAGTAGTTTCCACCAAGTGGAATTTTAATGTTTTAGCTATGTTCCTTGATATTCGAATCAGACAGAGATAGTAATTCTTTTTTCAGAGGTTTTTGTTGATTTCACATTTGTGTTTGTTCCAATTGAAATAGAAGGAAAACACTTGGAACATTCTGTTAATGGGGACAGAGCTCTTGCACTGTTTTGGGGAAGGACAGCTGGTGATCTCCAGACCCTGTAAATCCAGGTTCCCAGCAGTCTGCTATGTGGGCTGCCAACAAGCTGGATGAGGTAGCCAGCAAGAACCCAAGTTTTAAAACCTGCCTGGCAGTGAGACTCATATTGGATCCTGCCTAGGGTCTGTCAGACCGTCTTTGAAATTAAACCATGTCTGTGAAAAGTTCTAAATTGGCCAAATCATCAAATTCCAATGAAACACTATTTGGTGAGAATTTTTCCAACGTGCTTTAAGTAAAAGGAAACTAAATCACCTCAGCCAGTGTTGTGCCTGTTCAAGTTCCCAACTGTAGTTGTTTCCAGTGTTCCAGGTTGAAATGATATGTACGTGTGTAGGTCCACAACGTATTGCTAAATCCAGGAAGTCACTCTTTTCAGCCAGAAAAAAAAAAAAAAAGCCACTGTCCATGGACAGACTGTTTATAGTTCTATCACCTCATGATTTTTCTCTGAGGAAGGCTTTTTTTTTAGTAAAAGAAGTATTTCTCTCTACACAGTTAATTTCTAAGAGATACTGTGTCCTGATGAAGAGTTTTTAAAAGGTCATGCAAACTGTACTGTTCAGGATGTCTGAAAAAGATTGCTATTAAATGTGCCTTAAACTTAATATTCCCTGGAAGATTAACTGCCTTATAAATGACATTTTGACAGATTATTTTAGATGTGAGGGGTTAGGTATATGTGCTGAATTTTAAAGTCTGCCTGTTAACTCTCAAAATGAATTGAAACGAGTAATTTATTTTGCTGATATTTAGTATGTTATATCACTTCTGAAATATTGAGATCTTAATCTGGGGAATATAAAAGATACTGTAGAACCAGCAGTACTTATAGCTCCACACACGGCCACTCCCTTTGGACTGGGATATCAAAGGAAACTCCCAAAATACACAGACAGATTTTAAAAAGAAGCGCACACTGAGTTCTTTAGAAAAATCTGCTTGTACGTGACAAAAGACTGATGGGTGCCAGGCAGTTTGTAAATCGCCTTCGTTAGATACCTAATTGTAAATGGAGTTTTTTCAGCTTGTTCACTGTAACACTGACACTATGATGACAAGATCCAAACCAGAAACATCATCTCGATTAACTGGCTGTATTTCCTAGACAGGAACCTGATCTATTTCTTTATGTATTCATTTTCTTGGCTCTTGTATTATAGCTCTGGCCAGGTGAAGGATCCCCATGTAAGGGGTAGTCTGTATGCAGTGTGTCCTTCTGCACAGAGAGCAGGGCCTATGTTAATACTTAGGGCTTCAGCTACTCCACATCTGCTCATGCTGCGAGTCCTTTTACTTGTGCAGTCTTGCAAAGGTGTCTTACGCGAGAGTCTGATCTTTACAGGTATGACAACACAAACTGGTATAACCCTAGAGAGCCTGCTCCTCCTCCAGATCTAGAATAATTAGATAGGAAGAGGAAGCTCAGCAAAAGGAGGATGGTCATTGAAGTGACGTTAGTTTCCACAAGTGGCGACTTGCAGTCTTTCAGGCTCCAGGAAGAGTTGCCCCTTGAGTGGGCTCAGGGACTTTGTTTTCTGCTAGGGAACTCTCTGTACGAGAGCTCAGATGGAAGAGTTTTACAAACGTTTGTTATGCGGGCTTCAGTGGCATGTTATTTAGAGGAAAACTGAACTTGTTCTTTTTTTGTTTTATTTATTTTATTTTGGCTTCTCTCTACTTGACTCCTGCACATATGGCACAGTCAAGAAGTTCTTCTGAGAGCCCCTTGCCTCACAAAATGTCCTGGAGATTATCCTGTGCCTGACGTAATAACAGCCAGCTGACTGACAGCAACTACCAGTTCCAGATTATGCATCTGTCTGCTTAGCAATGGCTGAGGAGCGCACAGCTGGTGTGCATGGGAAGGATTGGCCTGTGTCCTAATTATTCTGTGAGAGAAAGAACCAGCCATTGGGATTCGCCCAAGCCTCACTTTATCCATGATGAGCTGTAATACTAACCGTTTTTGAGTGAGTCACTACCAAAACCAGCTGGGAAATACGCATTTCGGAGGTGAAGCTGGACTGGCTGGATAGTCTGTGGTGTTCTGGGGAGTAATTTGTAAATGTTACTATATGGAGCTGCATGGATGTATTTTGCCAATATTGGTGGTCATCATAAGCTAGCAAAAAGTTTCTTGTCCATTCCTGAACATGATGGACCATCCGTTCAGTATATGTCAGAACAAAATCAACACTAGAGGGTTAGTGGGTGTCATGACTCTGTGTAGCTTCAGTGCATCTTCCTGACTGTTTTAAATTATTGGTCTAGTGTTTATGGCTAACATGGGAGCTGTGAAAACATCTGACAGATATCTCACAGCCAAAGTACTTACAATGGGAAAACTTAGTCCTATGATTAGCTGGCTCAGCCAAAAACAATGATGGGAGATAGATAACACTGCTGATGCCCAACTGAGTCTTCGCTAACAGACCCTTTGAGATCTAAAATATCTCAGATCAAGATTCTGTCATGATAACAACCTGAGTGAAGTAAGAAACTTCCAAAAAGTCTCCACATCTTACAGGGCTGTTGTTTTCTGTGAGCTAAAAACTGATGATGAACGATCACTTGCCAATGTGATACAAATATCCCCTGAATAAATGTGACTATTTAGCATGCTGGTTTTGCTGGCGAGTAATGTTTTTGAAGGCTCAGGAAATATGTAACCCAAATAAAAAGGAGTCATAGCATTGTGGAATGGATGATGGACCTGTTTCCAACACAACTTTTTGTGCAAAACTCAGATTCAGAGGAACCCATCTGGATTTTGATCATACCTAGCAACAGTCCTGTGAGCTGACTGTATTCTGTGCTTCACCATTTGCTGTGAACCGGGGGCACTGAGGTCCTGCCTGCCAGGTAAACTGCATTTGGTTGAGGTCATTCTGCTCTGTAATGGCTTCATTCAGTGTCAGTTTTGCATGCCTTTACTAGCATTCGATACCAAGAATTGCAGGCATCTAGGAATGCTTTCCTAGAAAAGAACACTAGAGCATAGGTTTCATTTCTTTAAGTAACTAATACATGATAATGTTGAGTAAACAAGCCAGTGAGCCAACGTGAAAAAGAGGTTACAAGCTGGTCCTTAGCCTCTGTCATGTTGGTAGAGAGCCCTGCCTTAGTCTAGAGAAGGACTTGTCAAATCAGGGAGAAAGGAATTGTTAGCAATCATCCAAGGTGCACTGGTTGTCTCTCTCCTGTATTTCAGGATTAGTTTGGCCAAGCTCAGGAACTTTTTTTTTCCCTGAGAAAAAATTAGGGGCTCTTGGTAAGAATGCTGAGTTAAGTGCCGTCTGAAGTTTTGTTAAGCCCACTGCTTCAATGAGACATTAGAAGGAAAATATTTTGTTTTGCTGGTTTATTTTGGCTTTTCCTTGCTTGGATCCTTTGCAGGGATCTGCAGAGGAGTGTGTAGGACGGGCAGTGTGCCACGTTTGCAGCCTCTACCATCCTTCAGTCCCAGAGAGTTCAGTTAGAAAAGGTATTAATGTATTCTCTGCTGAATGCCTGGCAAAAGACAGGGGAGGGAGGGAGGATGAGAAGTGACACTTTTGTGTAAGCAGAGAATTCATCCATAGCTGGGCTCTCACATGAAATCCTTTAGGACAAGACATGAACTGTGGTGCTTCTGATGACATGAGCCCATAATAGAGCTGGGAAATAGGCATTATGCAGGTATTTTTACAGCTTTTTCTTCCTCTGGAAAGGGAAGGTGGGTCTGTGACACTTCGTAAGACCTGTTGATGAAGTTTCTTTTCTTACTGAGGCTCTTCCAAAAGGGGCTTTCAATTTTCTTACTTGGTTTTATAGATTTTAAAGTGTGTCGGGCATGTTTATAATATTAAAATAGCTACTCTGTATGGGGATAGAATCAAGGGAGAATCATACTATGGGTAGTCACTGCCAGTGTAGATAGGTGATAAAGTTTGAATTCCCTGTTGTCTAACTGCCCTTATGCTCTTGCCATGTGGCTTAGACCCACTCTTGGACATGACCTATTACTGCTGGTTCAAATACGTGTAAAAAATAGCGGACATATTAAGCACTGAAAGAGATTCTCATCATTCTATGAATGGCTCACTTTATGTAAATGTCTATAAGCAGCTTTATTTTGTTTATTTTGTGGATTAAACCTCAGTCTTAATCTGGCATCCATTTTGGCTTTGAGGAGGCATCCATGGCAGTCTACTGAAGGCATAGTCAAGAAATGAAAAGGCAGTTTTTGTAGTCATTCCAACACTACAGGAAGAGAACACTTAAAACTAGCCACATGTGGTACTCGTGCACAGAAACTGAGACTTTGTGTACTTGGCAGTGTAGAAATGAGTAGAAAGAGAAATCGAGCCGAAAAGATGACAACTAAGACCATAATTATGAAATGCAAGCTCTATGGGCAAATTTTGCTAGAAAAGCTATAATGCAATCAGTCACATATTGTGAGACAAACCCACACATAAACAAGAAAAGTCTTTTTATTGTCCCTAAATCACATGTAAAGCTGAGGAATAATGGATTTGAATAACTAGCCCCAGATCACACCAAATGAATTTGAGTGTTAACTTAGCTTTTTCTGAAAACCAATTAAGGGCCTTATAAACAAGACCGTCCTTCCATTCAAATAGAATTTAATAGAAATATCCTAATAGCCAAAATAGCCAACCCTTGAAAGACTTAAAGATATACTATTTCAAGTTTCAATAAATGTCAACTGATCTTTAAGATTTGCAACTAATCTGCCAAAACTCCCCAGCTGCTACAAAAGCTTTCTTCACAGAAATGTCAGTATGGTTTTCCTAAGTCCCAGACCTAGGCTAAATCTCTTGGGAACTTTAGACAAGTGCTTCATCTTTCAACCTTCATACTCCTCCTCCTTACCAGTGCCAGTAATAGTGACTGTTAGTTTGTACTGCACAGTGAATTGAAGTAATTTCTTCATTATTGTCAACTATGTAAGATAATGAGAAGTCCTTATTTCCTATTATCGGCCATGCAAATGGACAAACACAACTGTAACGTGTAACTGAAAATGTACTTGGATGTACAACTCTGAAATTAATTTTTTCTACACACATTAAAATCCCAGTGCAGCACTTTCAATGTCTCCTGTATGGCCAAGCTCAGAGTCATCATTGCTCCAGAGTCACTGCTGACAGGCAGAATAAAGGATTGCAGTGAGCCTCAAAAGTATATCTTTCCAGCTCTCTTGCTGCTGGTTTTATTTTGTTAACAATCCAGTTCTAAATTGCAGTTTTATCTTTCATTTCTCTATGTGTTCAGACTGGAGTAAAGCCATAGCTTCTTGCCTGACTGGCTCCAGTGAGGTAGAGTTGTCCACAATAAAAAACATTTTTAGATACACAGATAAAATAGTGGGCTCTGAACTGGCTGCGACCGCTCAGGAGTGAGACCTTGGTGCTGTGATGGACAGCAAAACATCAGCTCAGTGCTTTGGAACAGTTTAGCAAACGAACAAAGTGTTGGGCTCTTTTAAGAATGGGAAAAAAAAAAATAAATGGAGAACCTCATTATGCACAATTCATTCACAATGTGAATGATGTGTGTGTTTCTATTCTCCCTGTCTGAAAAAGATTATATTAGAACTCAGTAAGGCATAGAGAAGAAAAGCAGGGATGACCAGCAGCATGGAGCAGCTTGCATGGGATTGCAAAGACTAGGCCTCCTCCAGCCTCAGGGAGGATACTAAAGAGGTCTGCAAAATCATGAATGGCATGAGGAGATTTGGTAGTTATCAAAAATGATCCAGTGTGAAAACTGAGGGCCAACAAATGAAACTGGTAGGAGCCGCGTTCAAATAAAAAGTAGGTAATTCACCTGAAGGAGAGAACTTTTCATAAATGAGTGGAAGGCCACAGGACACTGTGGATATAAGAAATATACGCAGGTTCGAGGGAAGACTGGACAAGTATTTGAAACAGAGGGCCCTCAGAGTTCCTGAATAGATTAAATCATAACAAGCTCAGAAAATCTGCTGAGTTGAAAGCAGCTGCAGGGTGGAAGAGTATGAGGAGAGGAAATAGCCTCTACACTTACTCTACTATGGTTTCTTACATGTCCAGTTATGAATACAGAATAATTGATTAGCTAGATAATTGGTCTGAATCAGTAAAACCACTTGTGTTTTTATGTTCTAACAAGGGCCTAAATGTTGGTGTGACCCAGAAACAAACGCTGAGCCTCTAACTTCTGCAAGATGCCTTTTTTTCCTACAGAAACTGGAAAAAAAATGATTTATTTCTTGGGCTATACAGCTATGGGATCTGCAGTGTGTGTAAAGTTGATCAGAGCTATTTGTACCTCCCATTACAGGCTTTCCAGAGTCTGAAGAGTCAGTTAGGAATTTATACCTTCATGTCTGTGTTTTCACAAATGTACGGTAAAATGCCAAACTAAGCTGGTGCTACAATAGAGAGTGAGCTGTGAGGAGGAGTGAATTCTGCAATGCTTTTCATTGTCTCAGAATCAGAAACCATGTGACGCCCTGATATTTTCATTTCACTTGCTTTGCACACATTCTGAAAGGCCCTATGAATGTTTGGAGCATCCTTTTGTGTATGAAAATATGAAAAGTCAAGTATTATTAGAAAACCTATTTTCATCTAGTTGTGCACTGAATATTCTTCCTGGCAATGAAATCAACATCTAAAATTATCATTTGGAAAGAGGGAGAAATGGGTTCCATATGGGGATAATTATGTGGTCGTCTTCTCTTGAAGTAATACAGAAATCACTACCCTGATGAAAGAGTCAGGAATAACTTGTTTATCTAGCATTTATTTAGGCATTTATTTGGGCATCACAACGCTAAAACAGGTCAGAAGGAATCTGACCCAGATATTTTATGTCTTGATTATTGGTTATGAATGTGAACAGTAACTTTCAGCTAAGACAAGCTTACCGTAAATCCTACTGACTTGTTTTTTGAGGCGTCACCTCTTATGGTGAAAGGATTGTTCTGTCTCTGCACTCAATTCAGTCCTTGGTTTCTTTAGTGAAATATCCAGTATAGGTGCCAATTGTGGCAGAGGTTTTAGTGGTGTGGATTTCTGTCCATGAGATCACCAGCTCATTGACCAACTGTGACTTGGTAATGACCACTTGGTAAGTGACCTACACTGGATTTGAACTGGTGACCTTAATGTGGAAGACTCTGAATGCCAATTCTAATCTCCGGAGGATTTAATTTCTGTTTTTTATTCTAAAATAAACTCTGTTCAATCTTAGACTTCTTCCTCAAGCAGTGTTGTGACAGTGATCATTTCTCGTTTACCTTGAACTGCTTTGTATCTTTCACAGTGCTAAATTGATCATCTTCATCATCTCATTCAGAAGTAATCTTAATATACGTTTAGTTCATAGAATATTAGAAAACTTTATTTTTTTGCTAGCATTTATGGGAACAACAAGAAAGAATTTTAACAGCTATATTCAGTACCCTTGAGAAAATACCACGCACTGTAGCATGGGAACAGCCCTAAGTTCCTTACTCCAGCAAAAGCCTAAGTCAACAAGACTTGTGCCTGAGGAACTACCACAGGACTAGCCCAAATATTTTGATGTTTCTGGTTACAGAAGTACACAAAAAGGAGAAAGAGACAAAAATCATTCCAAATTTCAGAATAGTTAGCTGGAGCTTGTTTATGCAGCATTTTTTAAAAAAATAGCTATTCTTTAAGATAAAGTTCTGTAGCCCTAATTGAGCCCAAATGTGTATCGGATGTATTGATTTAAAGCCCACAATGGTCCAGTTATTTGGAAACACATTTTAAAAGACTATGTTGGCTTTGAGGTTTTTTTCAAGTAGTATTTATGTATTGATTGCAATTATCAACCTTTCACTGAAATCTTCTAATTTCATAATCAAAGTACAAAAATGAATGTGAAAACTAAATCATTAGTGTATTCAGTATTCATGAACTTTCTAAACTGACGTTATTGCTCAAGACGTGAGCTTTCATAGTTATTTGACGCTTATTTTTTATCACAAAATATTCAAACTTTTACCTTAGAAAATATTGGACTTTGTAAACCCTTTTTGGGGGGAAAAGACGGAATATGTGTGTGTCTTAGGTGCAAAGTTTAAATTAATATTAGCAAAATATGAATAATTAGATCCTATGAATTGCAGTTGATAGGTATTCTTGAGAGTTTTTCCTATTCTATGCATTACTGATTCCTGGCTTAGGAGGGGAAATTTTACAATGAAATCCTCTTTATTGGTGCATGGCTTATATGTCCAGGCATAAAATTTAAAAAGATAAGTGAACAACCCTTCTGCGAAACACAGAACTTGATCAGACTGAATGCAATAAATTGATACTTCAAGTAATGATACAGAATAACTCAATATAAAATATTGAGTAAAACAAAACAAAAAGGCAGTGAGTTATTTTCTTCTCAAATATCTGCTAATTTGTTAAATACGTTAAGGAGCGAGATATAGGGACTTCTCCTGTAAATTATAACATGGATACTGTAACTTCCCAAAGATTCCAATATTGACATATTTTGTTACTGAAATTTCTCCATCTCTTTGATCAAAATGGCCATTTTTCAGCATCTGGTCAAATACTTAACATATTTTGTATAGCATAGCCAGGAAAATAAATTTTTAATTACAGATCCATGAAGCCCTTGTGGTTAAGAAGGAAAAAGAATCAAAAGTTTCATCTGACGACAAGCTGGCTGACTGATGAAGTAAAGTCAGATAGGAAATGAACAAACGTACATATTATATAGAATATTTGTATATTTTTGTACACTATCCTAAGATCAGTTTTGGAAGACTGTTGCCCCTGACTTGTAAGACTGAGCAAATCTGGCAATGGCATGGACATAATGCTGAGTTTTGTTTTCCAATGTAAAGTCTAGGCATTTTTCCTACAAACCAAAATGTCTATCTTATGAGGTCTGTATTATGCTTTCAAAACCATTTTCCTATCGCAGATCTGCTGTATAGCCTTAATCCAAATGTGCTATGCTCCTCATAGGAAAGCAGACTGACATTCTTATTTCAAGACATTTTCAACTAAAAAGAACTGTCCTTTTTTACTTTTCTTCCCAGTAAAATGTTAAATTTTTAAAGGAAAGTTTAGTTATTCATAATTTAATTACCTGAACAGATAATGGCCCTTCGCTCCAAAAACATAATCTTTGCCTTTCTCTGGAAAAGAGAACTTTTATGACAAATTCAAAAATTATGGAACTTTTATGATAAATTAAAAAAAAAATCTTTGCCCTTTCTTTCCAAGCTTCTCATTTAAATGCTCGCTATTTTATGACCTGCTTCAATGTGGTAATTTCTGTTAAATTTTGCTTGGAGCCAGTTACTTTCTGAACCAACAGAGAAACTCCATGTGTAGATTCACTGGACACAAGAAACATCACTTTCATTCATGAGATTGTAGGGTTTGCTTCTCATGGCTGCTGAAAATTTTGAGAAAACATTTTATTTTTCATTACAGTTTACTCAGTATTTTCCTCACAATTTTTCATTATAAAATATAAGTTTTGATAACTCTGGAATGTAGAAAAGAGCCTTGAAATATTGTCCTCTGTGGGATGAAATGCTTATAGTGTCTTATTTCTAGATGTAAATATGATTCATTCTGTGCTAAAGTTTCTAAATTTTTTTTCAGCCGTATGACAGCCAGTTGATGGTGGTTTAAGGGGCTCACTAAAGACCAAAGCTGGCAAAGTCTCTTTTCAGCTAATAGCCTAATTTACAGTAAAGCAAGCAAGCCCCATGGAAGCACCGGAGCCTGCCAATTAATAGCTAAACAGCACCAGCAGCTATAAATTCGATCTAGCGCTGCAATCAAACCTGTCATTATCTCAAAAGCTTCGAGCCCCATGTTGGGTGCCAAAAAAGACTGTCGTGGCTTAACCCCAGTCAGCAACGAGGACCATGCAGCCTCTCACTCAGTCCCCTGGCTGTAAAAAGATTTGAGACATTCTATTAAAAATATAGTACATATAAAGTAGATGTGATGCTGCTCTAAGCAGCTGTACAGGGTTTCTGCATTCCCTGATGTCTTTCAGAGAAGACAATGCTTCTGCTGTGAGTAAGAAATATATACACAGCTCATATATTTTTTATTTCAGTTCTATAAAGACAGGAGTAGTCCATGGGATGATCATATGTATAAAATGACTCCAAGCCTAGCCCTAAATTTGCAAAGTGCTTTGGGATTCTTTTGAATGAAAAGCATTACAACTTGTAAATGCAAAACAGCGATATGTAGGTTGTTGTGTGTACTGGTAGGCCAGGAAGATGTCATCTGAAAGCAGCTAATAGCAGAGGGTTGTACCTGGAAGCCTTTCTGGTACTGATTTTACAAAATTCCATCTTTTCCCAGACCTCAGCCTTTCTTCTGGTGCAGTGTGTGGGCAAATCAGTTGGTCTTTGATCCAAAGTTCTTCATAGCTGAGGAAAACATTTCCACTGGCTTGAGTGAGGCTGGATGGAAGGTGTACGGCTATGTGTAAGATGGCAGTGTAACTAATATAAATTATGAGGTTTTCTGTAATGAAAAAAAAAAAATCTACTTCAAATATCACAGGTCTAAAATTGATTCTGCCAATGTTTATGTATGATATTTCATACAATACATGTACATTTGTTTATATTATAAAGTCCTAAGTTACATTTAGAGTTGAGCAAATCAAAAAGGAATTATCCAGCAATATTTTAAAGCAAAATACTCTCAACTAATTCATCATGCTCCACCAAAGACAGGTGGATAATAAGGGAAAACATTTATAGAGTTAGTTTTATATTTTATAATAATAAGAATGTTATGCTGAAAGCAAGTGCCATCTTATCATTTACATTATAAAACACTCAAAACCTAATTTCTTTTTGATGATTATTTGCTACATTGGTTTCTCTGAACTGGAAAATAGATCCAGATAAAGCCCCAGTTCTCAAAATGTGGAAGAAAATCCGAAGTCAGTGTTTAGGTCTCATTTGCGTTACAAATTTGTAAGTAACAAAATGGACCATGTAATGGGTCATTCTATTGGGATTCTAGTCTTCATTAGCTGTTGTCAGGGTCATGGAAATGAGAATATAAAACTTGAACAATTTGATTTCTACTGAATGTGTTTGAAATATTTATAAAGTAACGGTATGGTGACTAGGCTGTTCTTGATATGGGCTATGTAGTTCTTCTATCTGTTGTAGTGCTATACTTTGTCCTGCATTTTGGATGTGATCTTTCACTTAACTTGGTGATGACAATGACTCTTTTGGTGAGATTATTACAGAATTTGCTGCAACTTCCTTATCAAGTTCAGGTTCCCCAATAGAGCATTGCTGCTGGACAGGGGCAGGGAAGGGGACCTCTTGAGACACTTTAAGGGTGGTAAGGCACTGGAGCAGNCCTTGAGACACTGGAGCAGGTTGCCCAGAGAGGTTGTAGATGCCCCATCCCTGGAGGTGTTCAAGGCCAGGTTGGATGGGGCTTTGAGCAACCTGGTCTAGTGGGAGGTGTCCCTGCCCATGGCAGGGGGGTCAGATTTGGATGATCTCTAAGGTCCCTTGCAACCTAAACCACTCTATGATTTTATGATTCCCTTGTATTCAGCTGGATAGCAGAAGAATTTTTCCAGAGACCTCTTTACAATCCCAAACAAACAATGGCAGAAATTCCCCTTATTACTTGATCACTATCAATAGTGACATTACTTTGATGACTACAAGGCTAAATAAAATGGGGTTTCTGCTGTGACCTGATAATATTTTCCCGTTATATACTTACAAGTTATTACAGTAATTAGTGTCTGCTGACCATTGCATACAACATAATTTTATATAACACCTTTCCAAACAGACTGTTTCTTTCACAGGGTGTAAAACAAATTAATCATACAAATTTGCTGTACGTCACATAACTTCCAGGTTATATTTGTTTATATACATATGCCTAGTTTGTTAGAGAGTTTTATATAAAAGCTTTTAATGTCCACACAGACTTCTAGAATATTTAATTACATTCTCAAAAGATGGGAGGAAGGGGACTTATTGAAAAGAAAATATTTGAAGTAGTGGAGGCTTATTCTTCAGGCACTAGTGGTCTCCAAGTATTTTTGGCAAGACATTTGTTCTCTTTTAAGGTCCAGTGCTAATGCACAAAATCTCAGAAGCTCAGGCATGTAACGTCTCTCACAGTGGTATATCGTAATGATTTGCAGCGTTATTGATCCAGGGACCCTCTGACTATGGGATGCTGGGAAACACACTCACCTAAGATCAACTTTTCACATGTTTGATTTTCCCTAACAGTTTTCCCTAAACCTTCAGTAGTACATGGGAGCTAATTTCAAACTAACCTTAGCTTATTTTCAGTGATTGAAGTTTGTGGGTTTTGAGTTTTTTGGGGGTTTGGGGTTTTGTTGTTGTTGTTGTTGTTTTTTAAACAAAGACTACTGAATTATTTCTTTTTGTGAAAAACCCACACAGCTGTAGAGAAGAGTAAGCCATGTTTGGGATTTTGCAGCCTTGATCCACCTTTTTTATGCACAAGGCAAAAGAATATCATCAGGCAGAGAGACATGTCCTTCGAGAGGCTCTGTGATTTGAAAGATGATGCTTCCTGCAGAGAGCTTTGTCATCTCCCTGTCCACCCACCCTTTCCCTCTTCTGCTCACATGTGGAGTCATTACCACATCCAACAGTGCCTGGCTTAGCAGTCAGGTAGTGTTGGCACATAGTTTTGTGTGGGGTTTCCTATAGGTTTTGAACCTACGGTTTGATTTTTGCTGTTGAGAGCGCCCTGCTTTTTCTCCTCCCACTGGTGTTGTCAAGGGTGGCTCAGTCCAAGTTAGGACTTTGATTGGGCCACACAATCACAGCTACAAGACCTGCTTTTCTTCAGGTATAAAAGGGAGTGAAAAGGGCTGGAACTGGTCCTCACATAATCACTCACTAGGAGACTCAGAAGACAAAGTGACAAATGTGGCTCCCGTGTAATGACTTGCAGGACAAGCCTCCACGGAGGCCCATTTGAAGATGGCATAACTTAGAGCAACCCTTTTATTGTTGCAAGCTGTGTCCGTGGCTGAGATCCAAGCTGAGAGTCAGCAAAAGTAGATGAAAGCAAACAGCGCTGCTTCCTCCATGCCTCTTGCACTAATGAACTCTATTATCTTTATGAAGTTGTTTCTCACCTACAGCTTGCGAATGCAATAATAATTTGGTCCTTTTAGCTCTTGCATATTCTTTATACTGTTCCCAGGCCAATTCAAAATCACCACAGCATCAAAAGATTGTTCTCAACAGCATTTTTAAGCTGTTGATTTGAAATACTTTGAAACCCCTTAGATTGTTCCAGGCTTACCGGGACATTTCCATAAAAATAAGCTGCATGCCAAAGAATCTGAGATTCATATATTACAGGATATGGTCTCCTCACACCCTCCGCCTACTCATTTGGAAGTGTCTCATGGTTTTCCTGCATCATTTGACACATCTGTAGTCATTTAATTGTTCTAGCCTTTCAGACTGAATTGTGAAACAATTGCTTACAGGACTCATTAAAAGAAAATATAACAAAAAATTCCCATGCGTTGTACCTCCTCCACAGTAAAATAAGCCTTGGAAACTTGCAGGGTATCCAAAAATTATTATTTTTTTTTAACAGGACATTTTGACCTGTGTTAGAGTAGGCAGCCGGTATGCAGCATGAGTATTTGGACAATATTTCTCTATGTCTAAACAAGTCATGAGTGGAATGGGAGTACATTATACATCGCACGGGATTTTTTTAATTGTTATTTGTTTATTCGAGTTTTGGCCCTGACTCAGAAAGATACTTAACCACTTTTTTATGTCAACCCTCAACTACAAAAGCCTTTTCTTAAGTCCTGTTGAAATGAGTGGAAACTAAACATATGCTCAGAGGTAAGCATTGGCTTGAAACGTTTTGCTGACTGGGATACTCTCTCACACTAGTTTTTGGAAGTTGACCTGGCAAGAGATGTTATTGGAGTGCATCTGTTTATCTCAATTAGTATTGTGTCATACAGAACAAAACACATTGCCAAATGCTTGAAATTCCACCGTTCCCTATTTCACTCCTTAGCGGAGAGGAGAACTCCCTGCATCTCAGGCTGAGATACCAAACATCTGGCAGATCTCTAAATACCCATCTGACTCAAGGTCATAGAACAAGACATTTGATACTGATGCTGAACTAGGCTTCTGCAATGCAATGGATGTCTCTTGTTGCAAATGTTTAGAATTGTTTGCAAAAAAAAAGGTGTTTAACAGTTTCTGTTGAGACATGCAATATTGTAGACACAAACGTGGCTCATAGGCTGATAGAAGACTATCTGGAGAGTGTCACAAAGAACATATAAAAATGCTGCTTAGGTTTTGAGGGAAGTGTCATATCTGAATCAATCCAGAACTGAATTATCCACTGACAAATCTTGATCGTGAGACTCTTTTGGATGGAACTTGGTAGTAAGGCTGAGAGTGACAGGCAGATCAGCTGCCTTAATGTGAAAATAGCTTAGTATTGGAAAATAGAAATTTAACATTCTTTGCTTTCTACCTTCTTTTTAGGGGGCTTATCACACCTATTTTCTCTGAGGTGAAATATTTTATTTTCTCTGATGTAATGTTTTGGAAATATTAATGTTTTGGAAAGACTAGAAAAGTTTTACCACATCCATAAATGTATTTTACACTGACTTTATTACAGGTTACATAAAACCAGAATCTATCATATGGTACCTGTAGCAGAGCTAAACGTGTGGTTTTCTTAGCTTAATAAATAGGCCCAAGTGATGAACAAGTTTCTGCAACAATGGATTTTACCGTATTTAAAACAGATGTGAAATGTATTGCGCTGCTTCTCAGAGTACCAGGTGAGTCCCCGTTTATTCCAATTCGTCTGTATTTTTATGCCATATTCATCATTAGTTTTGACTGCCTGGAGACTTGAATCTCCTCCAGTTCAGCCTTTCGGGCACGCAGATGTATTAGTGATGAGTAGAGATAAGCTTTCGTTAAAGCTCAGACTCTCAGGCTTCAGAATCACTTGCAGAGCTCTAGGAAGCTCTACCTTGAGAGCTGGGGACCTCAAATGCTGGCCCTGGTGCTCAGGACTAGGAGAAGGAATAACAGCATTGCCCTCAAAACAGTGGGGTCAGGTGGGGCATGTCCTGGGTCAGGTGCCATGAGATCCCCTAAGGGTTGAGAGGTGTCTTTCTGTTTTTTCCTTCTCCATCCCTAATCACTTTCTCTGTATTTCTACCATGATTTCTTCCACCTCTGACCCCAGGAACATATGCTGGTTTTGGCAAACACTTCATCATCTTTAAGTGAAACATAGTAGGTTCCACAAGTGATCATTTCCAAGGTAACTTCATTTAATCAGAAAACCACTGACTTTCTCTGGATCCATCCCTTGCCCATGACTGGGAAACATGATAACCCATAGCAGTTTTGTTGGGACACCTTAGATGTTTAGCAAGTCTGCATTACCTGGGGAGAAACAAGGAAAATTATAATTTAGCAAGTGTGTGATTAACTTTTGTGATGAATGTGAGTACTTCAGGTAAGCAGAAACAGTACGGTGGCTTTGCAAATCCCTCCCCAAAGGTTAGTGGTGTTTAATAAAACAGGTGCCTCTCTTTGCACCTACTGTTACACTCTGTGCCTTATAAACTGTACCTCAGCATTTCACTATTCTCATTGCAAGGCGTAATTCGGAGTTCAGACTGCACAGGGGAATAGTGTGTACAGCACAGATTTTATCATACTCCCCGTCTCAGCTGTCTTTCCAGCAGAAAGGTGATGTAAGCACTCTGAGGAGCAGTTTGGTTATATTCAGAAAACAGATTTTTTTTTCTATAGGTTTTCTCTCATATCAGTTTGTTTTTACCAGTGTATTAGCATAGAGACAGCATTAAACAGGCTGCGTGTAACTTCAAACAGATCATGAACTTTTGCCAGTTATAATAGATTTAAGAATACATATGTGTGCACAGGCATATCTATCTATCTCTCTCTATATATATATATGTGCCAAAGTACAGCCAACATAGAAGTGTGTGTGTGTGTAACCTAACAGAAAAGTTTGAGAAGAATATAGACACTAGTGGAGGGCTACATATGTGTTCGTTAATAATTGTTTTTTAGATTAAGCACCAGTTTCATGTTCTCTTCCAGTAGTAATTGAATTGAATTGAGGATATCTAAACCACCAACAGTTTAGCAAAATCCAGTGGTCTAGACTGGGCATCTTTTGCAAAGAGAATCCCAGATGTAACTGTATTACAGCATGTCATTTTCCTGGGGCCTGACACATAACATGTTTCTATGCAGCAAATTTAACAGAGGATATGCAGCTTGCATCGTCTCTTTTTTCCTCTTAGCCGTTTTTTCCAGCTAATGGAAAGAGAATGTCATTGGCTTCATCTTTATTCCACCCTCATTCCATCGGGCCCAAACTCTGAGTTGGATAACTCCCAGTAGGATCAGGACACATATGGTCAAAGCATATCACTGAAGTAACGCTTCTGAATCAGCACATGCATTTGCAAAATACATTTTTAGTCTTAAATTTTTGAGATCAATTCATTGCTTAGCTTATTTTTCTTTATGAATAAATATATATGCATGTTTGCATACACATATATATGTGCATATACGTATAAGTAAACCCATTTTCTCTTTCCTGCTAGACCTCCAGAACGTGGTGCTTCCAGCTCTGTGTATGTGAGCTGCAAAGAGACATTTACTTTTGTATATACAGTGACGGGAAGTGGGATGTACCAGCTCACATCTGTTAGCCATTAAACAGCGAAATAGTAACAACAATAATAAAATACTATTTTAGCCAGGTCAACAAGAGCAGACATCAGACATAGAAAGCTGAAGGTGAGTCAAAAGAGGGCCCACATCCAGTTGATTTCTTCAAAGGCAAAATAGTATGTACTCTTTCCTGGTTTTCTGTTCTGCAAATACCGCCTTCTTGGATCATCATAACATGCCATCAGAATGAGTGGGTTTGAGGATTTCCTGTTGAAAACTATAGCAGCATTCATTCCTGCAGCAGTGTTCTGACATGAACAAGCATGGCCCTCAGAGATTTTTGGATTCAGAAAAGCAACACTTTTCTTACACTTCCCACTTACCTTCTACGCTTTGGTCTGCTGATCTTTTTCCCAGGAAACTGCTGAACAATTGTAAAATGGATTAATTAGAAATGCATGCCATTTTCTAATAGATACTACCTGAGTGATTATCAAGGGTTGTGTTGTGGGGTTTTTTTTAATAGCTCTTGTGTGATGTATTGCATCACTAGTGAGAACAAGAGGATTGACTTTCACTAAAATCTGATCAAATTGATAAGAGTAAAAGAGGTTTCAGAAGATTGTGCCTCAGGACATTGCTTTGAGTGATAAAACAATCTATTATTAAATTTAAAGAGAGAGATTGCTCTTTTGCTGGTATGCATGATAGTCGTTACCAGATAGCAGCTGCCATTGTGGAATACTCTGGCAAGCTGAAGGAACATCATGATTAATTGGAGAACTGGTATTCACAGAAAATGGCTGGCTGCCAATGGACTGCAAAAGTAAATAGCATCAATTAAACCAGCATAGCTAATTTTGTCCTGAGCTTGTAATTACACTCTGTGCACAATGACCTCTTTATTAAAATAATAGAATACTGTGGAAACTGTAAGTGTACAACTGTTGAGTATTATTCAAGCTATTTCTTGATGATATAGTAGAAGAAAAGATATCCACTGACTTTTGCCCACTTTGGTCGCTTTGACAGATAACTGTTTCTACTTGAGTTCTCTATTTTTACTGCTTCTGTTTCATCGATCTGTTTGTGTGCAAATAAAGTCAAACACTTGGCGGAGCGTTTTATAAACATCGATGTGCAAATATTTGGTACAAGTTTGGATCTTAGTTTTAGGCTGCTTGTTTCATTTTTCAAAGTCCCAGTGTGTTTCTCAAGGCTGAAGTCGCGGATCATGTGGTGGTGATTCAGTGGTCATGCGTTGTTGGTCATGCCTCGCTGAGAGGACAGCATTGAGCTTGGCCTCTCAAGTCAAGTGTTCGTGTCCCGGTGTTCAGAGGGACAGGACAAAGGGTGTCCAGGACAAACTGTTCTGGGCTTTGAGGGCCTGTTGATGCAAGCAGACCGTCAGGAAAGAGTCTGTACCAACCTCTGCTATTTCGGTAGATATCGTAGGGCTCAGTGACTCAAAGGCCCCCTCAACTCAAAGGTTGCGCTCGCTCCCATTTGGCAGGAATGGTAAGGGAAATGCACATGTGTAGCCTTAGCTGCTGAGCTCAAATATAATGTGGGGTTGGCGCTGTTCCCTGAGGAATAGGAAAATGACCCCAATGACAATATCGCTGTCTTCTCCAGGTGAGAAGGGAGTGGTCTCTGCGTGTTTACATAGTGTCAGGTCACAACCGCGCAGACATGTACATTCAGTGTTTTAACTGTCTCACGGAGAAAGTCAACAAATTATCTGAATCCTGGCCAGACTTCAGAAGTTCAGAGGTTTGGTTCAGAAAGAGCTGCAGTCACTGATCCAAAGTTTATAAAAGCTCTCCAGATTTTCTGAGACTGTAAAACTGGGCTGTAGCAGCATTTTTCCTGTAGCTTTCAGCACTTCTGTTTCCCATCCTAGCTGGACAGTGGAATTGAAAAAACACTTCTTCAGAAATTCCAAGAGCTTAAGAACATTTGGTCCCAGTCTGATTCTAAAAATGAGTAAAGATCTGGGAGGCTGTCTGGTGGGGTCATATCTAACCTACCTAGTCTGTCCTGTTTTGTCTGCAGCTCCCTTCAGATAGAGCGTTATTTTTGTAGCCGGAGTCCGGTGTGACACTCAGCGTGCACCCCAACAAACCAGCTTGTTGTCTTTTCCCAGCTGTGTCGAGGTTCCTATTGATATTAAAGCTCTTGATTCAGAAGCAGATTCTGTTTATTGTTTGATAAGTTAGCACTGTAGTCTGGTGAAGAAAGAGCCCAACAGTTTGACAGCTGCAATATTGCAATGTCAACAGGGAGTCTTAAATTTCAGAATAGTAGAAAGCATGCTCCCAATGCCTCGGTGTTTCAGATAGGAAAATGCTGTTTATAATGTCACGTGACCAAGGCACGGGCTAGTCAAGGCATGGGAAGAAAATAAATTTCAGGTCCTGCTGTTAACTCTTTCACAACACTGCTTTGGGAATGTGCTGGAAGGACTAGCTCTTCATCCTTTCCCCTCCTGCCTGGAAAATGCTTGGGTTATTTTGGAGGATAGCTGCAAAAGCGCTGGATCGCTGCAACAAGTGGGTCAGTCACCGTCATGCTCCGTGCATGCCAGCAATGCCCACGGTCAGGGCAACAGCCTGGGCCCAATTGGGTCAGCTGAAAGACAATTTGCCAGGTTTGAAAATGTCATTTCTGTTTTGTCAGGCTACATAAATACGTATTTAGCCATTCTTACCTAAATCTAGGGCCTTTCAAATTTTTTTAGTTCATTGGGAAAACTAGACTTTTCTTGAAGTCTCAGGTAGTGAGAATTAGGATTAGTATGCCATTAGTTTCCACTGTCAGTAAAAGAGAAGTATTTAACATATCCTCCTAAGAAATTTCCGGTACGCAGAGGTAGGCAGGCTTTTGCAGAGACCCCTAAAGCCACAGATTCCAGTTCTGCCCTTCAAAGTGAAAAACAATTAAATTGCAGCATTATTTGCATTAAAAGGAGAGAAGAGAATTGTTAAGCTAATTACAAAGAGAGGAGAAATGTTACCATTCAGTTCTGGATCTGGACTCAGATATTAAGCCGTTCAGAAGATTTTTGGGTCTGAGACTCTGGTATGAGTTCACGCCTGTTACTGTGTACAGTAAGAAAGTTCCTGCAACTATGCTCGTGCCTTCAGTGAGGAACAGACGGGGCTTCCCAGATCCTTCTGCAGGAACAGGCTGCAGCTGCGTGCAGCCTCCGACGCCTCCAGGGACAGCTTGTTGTATATTCCATATGAAGGAGCTCTGAGAGATATTTATTCTCACTGAGGCAGAAATCTTCCGGTCATTTCCCAAGGGATTGAGTGCTGCCTAAATATTACAGCTGATTCCCCATGGACCTTGGAAAAATCCCTTAAAACCTTATCTGCAACTTTGAAGCATTTGGTATGTTTCTTTTCACCCCAGGAAGAGTTTTCTAATAAGTTTTCTTAACTGTATTTGAAGTCCAGGATAGGCAGGTTTATACCACTGTAATGGTACCTTCGTAGATTCTACCAGCATTTTCCTTTATCCATGATTAAATAACTACAGTAATACCCTTCAAGAAATCTAAGCATAATTCGTATTTGTGTAGTACTTAGAACTCTTTTAAGTTGAATGGAGTGTACGAATGCAGTGTTCACTTAATAGGGTGCATTTCCTTGTGACGGACACAAAGTCAGGTTAGGCAATGAACTGTGAATGGCAGTTGCTGCTTACTCATGTCAAAAACTTGCATGGGGCCTAGCAGAAATAAATTTTGAAGAGTGAAACTGGATTTTGTGTTGTGTTAAATAAATATGATATTTTAAGCTGTATTTTGTATTAATAGAGAAAGTTAAAAAAAATAGTAGCCAGTTAATAAAATTAATGTAAAATTTTACCCCCTCATCACAAGATAATTTTACCAATTAAATGTTATTTGGACCCTGAAAGAAGGAGACATTGGGATTAATGTTGTGTTTGGACTTATAATGGCCTCTTATAGAATTTGATCCTTAGTGGATATAAATTCGCCTCTCTCATTTTTATTCCATATTGCATTTTACTCCAGTTTCAACCTTCTCATATGCTTGGTTAAAAAAGTTAGTATAATAGTAAGGCTGAGAGATTCAGCAGGACTTCCCACTAAAAATATTATGCATATGCACTACGTGTGCAAGTCCACACTGAAAGAATTTTATTAAGGTTTTTGAGGCACGTAATTTGAGGCAACTAATAATGAAAGTGACGTTTGAGACTGTATATACAGTTTCAGGTCAGGTCACGTTTGCACTTTAATCATATATTTTGTTTTTAAGCCCCATGTCCCTTGCATTTTTCAGCACACAAGATATGTCTGCTCTTAGGACACACCAGAGCTGTGAAGCCACGAAGGCTAGTGCCTTTGGAGGGGGATTCAAAGTTTATATTATCATCCTCATCAAGTGAGGCAGAGGACAACTCTGGTCTCTGCCCATCTCTCTCCCAGAAGTCCCATGAGATGACACTAAGCAAGTCACTAAAACCAAACTTGAAAAAAACATGACTGAGAATGTTGTGTTCCTATTTTCTGGATCCTGTGTTTAGAGGTGCAGCAGAGGGCAATAGGACCTGTACTTTGGACATATAAATATTGTGAAAACTTAAGTCCCAGGTGTCACGTCTAAAAAAAGTGAAATTGCTACTATTATTTCAGCTGCAAAATGGAAACTATACTGTGAAGATAATTAATACATATGAAACACTCAGATACTATTGTATTGAATATGACATAAAAAGTCTTGAGGAAATTAATAAAGTTATCTTGAGAACAGCTTTTGAATAAAGTGTAGTGCGTAAAGGCCATGATCACACTCTGAAGAATAAGTCAAAACAGCCAACTGAGCATTGTTTTTCTGTGAGCACTTTTAATTTCTATTCACAGAATGAGACAAGGACCCACTCAAAAAAACCCCCCAACCAACCAAAAAAAAAAAAACCCAAACAAATGAATGTGTAATCATCGTATTATATACTCACATAGGAACGAAAGTAAGGTCAAGTATACTGTCATTTCTGACTTTCTGAGTGTTTGACTTGGCAACTTTAACACTTTTCACGTGTCACACATGTACTGGGAGAAAAGTGCTATAAATTCATGGTCAGGTCTTTTTATTTTTATTATTTTTACTTCTCAATATCATAGAATCATAGAATCACAGAATGGTTTAGGTTGGAAAGGACCTTGAAGATCATCGAGTTCCAACCCCCCTGCCATAGACAGGGACACCTCCCACTAGAGGTGTCTACTTCACTTATCATGAAGTAACTCAGCGCATCCCTGTTTCACCTCACCTTTAAAAGAAATACAGTATCTTAGTTGTGGTTTTGTACGTAGTGAAGAATGTAAATTTGACACGGAAGAACATTAGTTCTTTTCAGGGAAAGTCTGGTGCTAGCAGCTTTCAGAAATAACTATGTTTTCTTATCAGAAGCTGAGTAAAAATGAGCTACACTTGGAAATACAGCTGACCTTCTCCTGTGAAGATATCGGCACTGTTTCTTTAATTTTTAAAACAATGTTGGGCAGTCGGTCAGGAAGGAATGGGGGTAGGGAGAGATCAAGGGAAAATCTCCTCTTAGAGAAGTGGAGGGTGAGAAACAGACCACCTCTATGGGAAGTCCTGTTTTCCTCATACCAGCAATGTTTCTTGCTCTGCGTTGAAAGATAATGTTTCTTTCTTGGTTCTTGACCGTTGTCATGTTGCTGCCAAGGGAGCAAGAAGGAGGAAATAAGGCAAAGAAAAAAAAAAAGAGAGACCTGTCCATGGGAAGGGGATAACAACTTTAACAGAGCTTGCAGCAGAAACCCACACACGTCCCCATGCGCCAATTGCCCTGAAACAGTCAGCGCGGCTACAGCCACGCACAATATCCTGCTGGGCCTCCAGCCAGAGCTCGGCCCCCCTCAGAAAGGACAAAGAGGTCTTCAAATTGCCACTCAGTTATCCAAACTACATGCTTTTCCTCATAAACCAACACCATCATTCTCTTCCACAGGGTCTTCTGTTGAGTTGCCAACTAAGGGGGTGTCTGCTGCGGTTAAATAAAGGGAATGTTGTTACAGAAGTATTTAGACCCTACTCAAAATGCCAAAGGTGGCAGGGGCTCTGGATTTTAGTTAACACATTGCAATTTTTTTCCCCTCAGGAAGTTGTTTTCACACAAGAAGCTTGCGGGATCAGGCCATTGTTCACACAGACCTGTGTGCTGCAGCCCAACAGCCCACTGCAAAGCCATTCATTTTTTGGTGAGAAGTGGTGATAGCCAGCAGTTACCTAGGCGGTTTTACCCAGCCAAGGTGAGGTGTAGTACTGTTTCAGATACGCTGCACACCAGGTGAGCAGGGAGCTCCCCAGTTTTCCCAAAGGAAAGCTAAACTTCCAAAACTATCAGCCGTGTTTACTTCAGCCAAAGCCCTGGAGATACCAGGGCCTGAGAGGAACAAAAAGATGGTCAGAGAGACTAGAAAGTAATTTTCCTTATTCTCCAATGGACATTTGATGAACTTTGTTGATTTTTCTGTGACTTTCTTGGTTCTTTTTCTTCTTCATACATTTAATGTTCTAGTTTGGGAATGAGGAATAATAGATCTAGGGTGTTTTCCACTGCTTTGAGGGAAATGTTAGCAGGAATGTATCAGAAAGATGGAGAAATGTGTCTCTCTGCCCTTTTAGTGGTTGTACCTCTGTGTACTTTTGTGCAAGCAGCAAATATATATTGCAGTGTTGCATTGGGAGTAACTGGATGAAACTGCTCCACATTGTCTCTTGAACTTTTTTTAGCTTGAAAAAGACCCCATCGGACTTTGAAGAAATTTTCCTTTGTTGTGAGTTTAGGGTGATACGGTTTATTTTAGGAGAGTTGCAGCAAGGAAAATGGATATTCAGTTTGTTCACTCTTTTCTATGGTCTCTAAATAGAAGAAATGAAATGGCAGAGATGCCGTGTCAGTGTCTTTGTTGAATTCTCTGGCTGAGGGGATTCCTTAAAGGTTGTTTGACCATCTCTATTCAACTGTTCAAAGTAAGAAAATGTCAAAACTTACTGCTGCCAAATTCTTCTCTACTAGAAAGCTAAACTAGGGAAATAAAACCTTGTCATGGTCAGCACAGGCTCGATCCAGTAAGAAACTAAGTCTCGTAGATAATGGATGCTCATATCTGTGTGAAAAGTCCAAATGTCACACAAAAGCAGATTACAGTTGAAACAGGCTGGTCGTGGTGACAGCAAGCAGGTAAATGTTTCAGAGTCTTTGTACTTATTTGCTGTGGTTTCATCACCCTGGTCTTAGACTGTGTTTCTGTGTAGCTATTTCTATTATGCATCCATCCGTTCATCAGTTCTATTTCCTTGTTCTGGCTGCTTCGGGCACCGGGTGTATTTTTGCCGGTTGTTTAAGCTGATGAAGCATAGAACCTTGGATGAACAGAGTGTTTCAGATTTGTCTCTCAATATTGCCTGTTTTTCTTGACTAGGAAAGCCTGGGGTAAACACTACACATACTAGTAGTGAAGTGCAGTACAGATTGCCACTTCAACAACTCACACAGTTGATTTTGTTATAGAAAAAATAAATACATTGGGCAGACAACAAAATTGCTTACAGCAATGAGTGGGAGTTTACAAACTAACTAAAGAGCTTTGATTCCCGTGTCCTCTAGTTGCACTAAATACCAAAAGATAATCTCACAGCACAGTACAAATGAAAACACTGAAGGCAACTCATTTGTTTGTTTATTACTGTTTTGTTTAAATCTACGGATACACATGTTCCACTCTGGATGCTTATAGAGTTGCATAAATATGGTTTTGCCCTGGTAGGTTTCTTTTTTATTTTTTTTGGAGCCACAAATTATAGTGTTTATCATGCTGATGAAGCAATGGTCGGGGGGACAAATATGACATTAAAAATAGGCTTGGATTTCCCAATCATCTGAAGTGCTGGCTTGCAAGCCCATGCAGCACTGTTGATTTGTGGGTAGTTAATTTTTTTGGCCATTGTTTTTCTACTGTATGATGCTGTGAGGTTATTTCTAGGCAAAATGAAATATACAGTTATACATAGTAAGAGAATTGTATAGTAGAAAATGTTCTTGGCACACACACACTACTCAGAATGAGTACATAATGTGCGCTTGAATGGACTAGCTGGTTTTTGTTTGTTTTTCCATTGGCAAGCCAAGAAATAAAACACAATCCATTTTGAACTTAATTTTTCCATTTTTTTTTTTAAGATTAAGATACAGAATCTTATTTTCCTTTGGACCCATTTCCAAGACTCTAAACCAAAAGCTTACTTAAGTGATATTTCCATCACTCTACAGATGTTACTTATTCACTTTTCAACCCAGTTCAAAAATCTTAAAAGATCCAGATATTTGAGAAAAAAAAAAAATATTTCCTTACAGCAGTATTGAGTTCAGATTTTGCTCCTGACATAAATGTAGAGGTGAAATTCACCAGGGGACAGAGGCCAGCAGAAAGCCGTGCACAAGTACTATGTTTTGCAATGTTTGCATGGGGGAATAGCTCAGTACCTCCTTCATCACTTCAGGTTTGCATTACCTGGAGCCGAGGCAGTATGTGGTTAGACAGAGCAGAGAGCATAAGCTGGGGTTGGACTTGGGTTGAACTCAATGCCTGAGGGCTGGATTCGAGGCTAATTGAAATAGAAAGGAGGTTTTCCTTTCATTTTATTGGTCTTTGGACCAGCCTCAGATTATCTGGCCCTAACTCATTTGCTCAACAGGGACAGAGACTGTGGATGCTATTCCAATACATGAACCGGAGCTGCTGATTCAGAAGAGCTACAACTTACTCCGAGGTTGTTTTTCTTCAGAAAATCAGATTATTTGAACTTTCTGAGGGTGAAACTAAAATCACGCACTTCAAGTAAGACAGAATTAAAGCATTCGTGGTACAACAAAACTTAATTTGCAGGGCTTGTTAAACATTCTCGAGCTAAAGAGAAGTTGTGGCACAGCGTCCTGTACTATGAGATCATTTCCCATCATTCTAGGAATATATTCTCTTATTATTCTGCCTTGAAATGGAAATATTGGGAGATGGATATGAGCAGGATTTGGTCTATGATTTCTAGGTACAAAACAGTCACTTCTTGGAAGAGGAGACTAATAATTTTCTTTATACAAAAGGAGGGAATAAGTAAAGAATTCAAGTGACTTGAGCAATTTGCATGTTTAACACCTAATATTTTCTTCCCTTTTTATCCTCATATATGTAACAGAAGGGACATCCTCTTTTACCTTGGAATTTTGCATTTATACTTCCACCTAGGCGATTTTTTTAAAAATTAAATTTGCATAACCCTTTCCACTAGGCACAAAGTGTATTCGGTACAGGTGGGGATGGAGTCAGGCTGAGGTCAGAACTCTCTGTCTTTGGGATTCATGCCCTAGACTAGAAAAAAAATCATTAATATGTTGCAGAAAACAGATCGGTTTTACTCTTGTGATTTCTCTCTGCCATTGCTCAGGCTGTCAAATGTTCCTAGAAACAGCAGTTAGGCAAACTGGTAAAAAAGGGGATTAAAAGAAAAGAAAGCAGCAAGTTGAACAAGGTCAGCAATCCAGAGTGGGCACCTAAAGCAAAGAAGTTATTGCGTTCACATGTATTCTTTGTAGAAAGCAAGATGTGGAAAATCATCAGTTTTCTAACCAGACCGTGCTAGTAATTTTGTAATTCCAGGGTTCTTTTCCTCCTCCCTCCCGTCCCCAGCAGGGCTTCAAAATTAGCTGTAATTTTCATGGTTCAGTTATTAGAGTATGAAATGCATAAGGTTTGGCGGGTAGCAACAATGAACCCTAAAATTAAGCATTTAGTACTGAAATGTCTGTATTAGCCTGCGTAAATATGCCTATATTTTTGTTGGATGGGTTCAAGAGAGCTAAACAGGCTGGGAAAACCTGAAGTCTCCTAAAACTAACTAGGTGAGGGGAACGGAAAGCAGTTATTTGACTCAAGTGGTGGTTGGGGAGCGGGGAGAGCAATAAGGGGAAAACTGAGCAAGTCACTTGAGAGATGCTGTAATAGAGTTGGAATACAGGGTTAATATCAGAGGGTTAAGAGACGGAACTGCTTATTCTCTCTCTATGCTCTCTGTTCTTTACCTTTGTGCTGTGTTATCTTGCATTCATATTTTCTGGACATACTTCACTTTTCTTTTTTGCCTTTTTTCCTTTTCTGACCAACTGTCGCACTTGACCCACTGTATGCGTTCTGTTTCCATACATCTTACAGCAGCTTTTGGACCCAGATAAAACCTGGATATTGCTTTAGACGTTACAGGAGAGGACTTTGACTTGTGCTGAAGGCTATAACTATTCAGAAGCACTTGTTTTAAATTTCAGATGCGCACTTAGGTCCCACATGGAGCCCTAAGGTATTTACTGGCAGACAAGAATATGAATAAGGGTTGTGTTACTGTAGGTGCAAGTGAGGGGCTGCCTACATAAATGCCTCCAGCAGTCCTAGTTCCGGAAACCCCTTTGGGCTGGTGGTTCTCTCTATTATTGTGGCATTCTGACCAAAAACAATTGTATGAGATAGTGTCATATGCAAGATATGCAGTAACTTGTATTTCTGTTTGCCACAAACATTGTTTCCTAGTCTTTTTTTATTTCAAACTTACGCTCCCCTTAGTGAGAAGTTCAGCGTCCCTCCAGAGTGCTCACAGATATTTCTGCCTGAAAGGGATTTCCCTTCATCCACACTTTGTTCTTTACCTGGCATCTCTTTACTTCTTTCTTTTGTCTTCTTCAGTGGCTAACCTGAAACAGAAAAGACTCCTCCTCTGTACTGTGCTTGCTGTTGTCCTTCCCGTACTCATTACCTCTGATCTCCTCTGGCTGTATTCGCTTGTTCTGGCTATGGAGTGTTGTTCTATCCGGTGCATCAAATTTACTTTTCATTTCTCATATGTTCAGCATCATCAGCTGATATCATTTACTGCAGCTGTATCTTCGCGGATGTACATTTTGCAGGCAGGGTCCTGTCCCCTTCCCTTCCACATAACCCAAAAGGCTGCATCCTGCTGACCCAGGCAACTTGGTGACACAGAGGCTGCAACAGAAAAAGTTCCACGTGCTGCTTACAAATGACCCAGCAAAGCTGGTGGGTGTATGGAGAACTCTAGTAGAAATGTTAAAATTAGTATCGTAGGAGAGCAAATGGATAAGTCCGGCTGCAGAAACACCAGGATGAGTAAACAGTGGGAGAAGGGTTATAAGAATGGCATGTGCTGTTGGCAGCTGGATTAGCAGGTCATCAGGATCCTAGCACACACGTGTGTGCGGTTTTTCAAGTCACCCAGATTGGAAGACAAAGTAGAGTGAGCAAATCCGGATGACTCACAGAGGTGGAACAGGATGAAGAGATTAATCACTGTCATCCCCTAAAGGGTGCAAAAAGGCACATCCAAAACCAGCACAGGGTCGCCAGCTGAGGAAGAAGAGGAGACATGAGGAGGAGTTGATAGTTGACAGGTCCTCTGTGTCACTGCAGAGAAGTCTGGACAGGACACCTGGATATGAGCATCTCGGTGCCTGCAAGCTGGGCAGACCACTCATGTGCAACAAGCCTTAGCATTTGTGAGCAGGGATGGGGGCATGTGAGGGTGTGACTGAGAGCAGTTTTGTTTTAAAATAAATTCCCTCTTCACCTACAAGTTCTTGCACGATTTGCTGCATTGTTGCTACAGCAGGGCATCGTTATTGCCTGCAAGTGGGGCAATTTTGCCATCTCAGGAATGGGAGGAAGCCGAGCTTCCCCTGGGACAGCTCTGACCCTAATCCAGATGTGGGAGGAGGAAAAATAAGGACAGTATCAGATAGTCCTCTAGCACACACACAGGGCAGTGACAGTGCCAGTCACCACATCAAAGGCATGGGGGCCCAACACCTTATTCATCGGGCCACCTGCTTCACCTTTTGCAATGAAGCTGGGGCCTGAACCTTAGCCCTGACATCCAGGACTCTGATGTTTCCCCCTCTGTGCTGCCAAGAGTGCTGTCCTACTCTTGGAAGAAGTAGGAAAATGCTCTTTTCCAATTAATGCTACTGACTCCAGCTAGGGGGCACTGCCATGCTTTTATTATTTCCTGTGTAAAGCAGGAAGAAGAGACGAGTACTTTGCATAGGGAGAGAAGCATGTTCCACCTTGACTGATGTGTCTTTAACGCTGGAGCATACAGTACTTGGTACAAGTTGCACCCCATTTACGAGTCTGGGCTTCCTTAGGTGAGTTGATTTGCAAGGTGTTACTTGGTGATCTGGAGTCTTAGCAAATTACGTTCCTTCATAAAGTCTTACAGCAAAATTGGAAGTGCTTGAAAACCTGACGATCTTGTTCCCATTTGCGTTTGAGGTAATGGCCATAAAACCTCCTCTTAAGTGTCAGATTCCAGGTGATTTGCCATGTTTTCTAGCTAGACAAAACCTTTGGCGATGTCTAAGTGATTTAGTGATGTCTAAGTGGTTTAGAAGCAGAAGGAAACATGTTCCTGAATGGATCTAAAGGAGCTGGGGGCCTATGGATCCTAGCTTTTAGACACTGGATGCCAAGCTGTCAAGGTTGCCCCTTTACTAAGGGAATTAAAGGCTGCAGATAGATACATGGGTGCTTCCAAAACTGTCAGCTTACTGAACAAGGAACCCTTAATAGAACTACAGCAGCTTAGAGCCATCCCATAAAAAAAAAAAACCACCACCAAACAATGAGCTCTTCAATCTTAATTCACGGCTATAGAGAGTTGTTTATGTCTGCTCTGAAACCTCAGACTGGAGTCCTCTTTTGAGGCAGATGCTCTAAGATGGGAAGACAGGCATTTTAGTTGGAGCTCCAGTCCCGAAGTGGAGTATTAGTTCAGCTGTAGGTGGTTTGTAGGAGTACTTGTATTTTACGTCCAAGGCAAGGGCAATCTTGAATTGCAATTTTTACTTCAAGAACACGTGTAGTTGGCCTTTCACAAATCTGTAAACTTACACAGAATGTATCTCTTACAAAATGCCTGTTAAAAATTAACTCATTTTAATGGCACCTTTAAAGGTTAGTTAAAGTTTAAGTCCCATTAAGAGACATTAGAGTGAGACACAAATGTCATGATCTGTCCAAGGCCACTTTGTTGTTGGAACAGAATAACTAGTTACAACAGGGAACGAGATGGTCTGGCTGTCTTCTGTATTCATCTCATGTTTCCTTCACTTCCACTGTCCCATAGCACATTGTATGGGAGTTCAGACCTGCAAACACTTTTACCCAATTAGCAGCCCCACAGTCAATGGTCTCATTCAGCTGTCTCAATTAATGTCGGCTTTTACCAGGTCCCATTTGGATTCAGTAGGATATTTATGTATGTGAAAGCCGGTGGCGGGGGACCAGCAGGACTCCAGTGGGCTGATATTCCATTTTATGCCTTTGTAATGGAATTTTTTTAAGCATTTGCTTCTCAGAAAGATCCTCTCTCACTTTTCTCTTAGGCTGGTATCCTCAGTTAATAATTCTGCTTCATTTAAAGTTGATGCCAAATTAGTGCTATTTTATAGGGTGTTTGCTTTGTAAATGGAGAGCTGGTAAATCAGTGTGCTAATTTCTGTTGTCACCCCAGTGTTTAATTTTGTTTTTGTCAGATGATTATCTGTTATGTACACAACAGTGTAGTTTCATACTTGTCATTTGTCTCCCTCAGTTACAAGACCTTTGTTGCACTTCTGTCTCAAGGCTTCTTGCTTACAGACATCTGACTGCAGCAAGCTTACAATTATTATTTTATAAGCCTAAAAAGATATGAAGTTGCAAGAGGGGAAGAACATTTTAAATATAACTGTGCATTAAGTCTGGTTACTGAGTCATTGTTTCGGTTTTATGCAGTACATATTTCTGGCTAGTGTAAAATGCACTAAGAACCAAATTTAAAAACCATCTGCACCTCTGTTTCCGTCTAAGACGTTATTTATGTTTTTGGCTTTGTACCCTGAGCTAAATACAGAATGTGTAAAGACTGTTAATTAACCCTTTGAGACATGAGTTTCCCATCAATATGTGGAACAGGAACATGTTTTTAATTAGGTTGTAAAACTCCCAGGATTTATACTCGCTCAAAATTTGCTCCATAATGAAACCAAAGGGAGTACATGTTAAATGAATTAAGAGAAAAAGAAAAAAAAAAGAAAGAAAAAAAGACTCTGTGTTTAAGTAAAGCTCAATTTGTGTCACACTCCCACCAAAGCCAGGAAACTCAAATTTAAGGCCAGTGGTACGTTATTAATCCAACATATTTTAATGAATATGATCAGGGTTAGATACAATTTTTCTCGTGTGAAGAGGGCAGCCTCTTAGTCTTTATCTTTTCTCTAACATTTTTTTGTAAGATCTGTTCATACCCTTAGGAATTCTCCAGGATGCCCAGTATTCTCCCAATACGGTGGATCAGTCAATTAAAGAAGGAGCTCTGTGTAAAGCTGAGCTCGGCTCAAGTCCAGCAAAGTGTTTGAGCACTTTTCTAACATAAAGCAAGTGAATAGTTCTGTTGAAGCCAATGGAATTAGTTGTATAACTGAAGTTAGCCACGCACTTAAATACTTCAGTGAATTGTGGCCCAAAGAAACACTCTGGCTGTTTAATGATAAAAGGGGGCATTGGTCTTGTGATGTGCCATAGCCTGCCATAACCCAAAAACCAACAGAATACTTCAGCGGGCATGTAATCTTACCTGTAGTAATATTTCAATCCTTGGTTAAACTTTATAGAGAGATTTTAATATTGATATATGTAATAAAACATGCTATAAACAAAAAGTTACCAAAGCACGGGGCTTATGTTCTTATTCTGCTGTATTTGCTACTCAGTCATTTCAATTTTAAATCAGAAATTCCAGAAATGCCTAATTCAAGCAAAGGTCTTAAGGGTCTGGAAAATATCATGTTTTAAATAAAAGCTTGTTTAAGTTACACAAGCACAAGGGAGGGAAAGCAATTCAAACTGGGAAGCCTGTTTGTTTTTCTTTGTGCAGGTTTAACTTAAAATTAAACACAATATATTTCTCTTTTTTTTCTTTCTTTTTTATTCTAAAGGATTTTGATGAAACCCTTCACACTCCTATATCGTATCTTTGAGTACCAGGTTTCAGTCTAAGTGAATTTTTGTGGACAAGTGATAAAACACTAAAAATAGTAGTTCAAAGTAAATGTCTCTAGAGCAGCTGAAAAGAGCTTCAGCTGTGTAACTGTTGGTCCAGAGAAGCTCCGTGGGCTTTCCATTTGGTACAGTGCCATGGATCATTTTTACTCTTCCCTGGAGAAATCTTCCCCCCCTTCCCATGTCCTTTGTAATGATGCTGGTCAGAAGCAGGACCTGATCCTGCTGACTTCATAGGACAACAGAGCCACTGCTGAAAGAGGGTTTGCGGTCCAGAGCCTGTAAAAATTAAAAGAACAAAACCTGAAATTCAGCGAATCGGCTTGACCGTTATCTTGTTCCTAGTGCGGTGATTTGCACCTATGCTAACTGGGTATAAACTGATGACATTCATATTTTGTTTAACCTTGTATTTCATCCAAGAGCTGGTGTAAATGAGCCCCCAAATCAAAAAGCAATGGATGATCAGGTTCATAAGGTAGGCAAGGAATATCTTTGGAGGGTTATCGCTCCATGAGATTTGAGGTATAGTTTCAAATACATTTATTTAAATGGGCACGAGGTAGCATGGCTTTCAAAAGTAGCACTCCGTCCTTTGCCTTCTGCCACACAGTTTACCACAAAGCCACCCAAAGAGCCACACAGACATGATGGAGGCAGTAGCGGGGGCTAAGGAGCTAGGGGCAGGGACAGGGGCAGGGGCAGGCCACGGTCACGGTCACGGCTCAGCTGTAGAGCTGGCATAAAATAACTGTTGGTGAAGTACCAGCTTTAGAGGGTAAAACTGCCATAGCACTGGTTGACCACAGAAGTGCAACTCGGACAAATTAAAATCTTACAAGTCGACTGGAACAAATTGCAATTTAGACTATGTGCAGTAAGCACATTTTTAATGCTTTCATATTTTAAAAAAATACTATTTTTTTGTACTTTTATGTTAAATAAGATCCCCACATGTTTGGCAGCAAAGTGTATGTATAGCTCTGTACGTGCCCATGTGAGACCTTCAGATATCTCAGGATGATGTTCTGTGTATCACCTGAGATATTCAAGTGCACTGCACTCTAGCACTGAAAGACCTTCACCTCTGCACCGGGGTTATGAATAAATAACTGAGCATCAGGTTGGAAATTGGGATAATACCTCTTTTATATCAAGGTAATTGCCTGTTGTGATCGCTTCATCACTCCAGTGCTTCCTTCTGCTCTGCTTTCTGTACCTTCTACTGTACTTCGGGGTGCTCTGATGAGAGAGCAGATCTGGTCACTCACTCCTGTTGTTTTCCCTTTTGGCTGCTCTTTGGCCTGATGCTCAGGCTTGCAGTCCCATTAGCCTCATCTGGTTTTTCTCTGATCCTTTGACAAACTGATTCAGTTTGCTAACACAGAAGAAAAGTATTTGGTGGTTAGGTGTTTGGTTTTTTTTTCTGAGTTAGTGTTCTTTTAATTTCATGTCCTGGGTTCTTTCTCAGAAGAACAGGATGAATACACAGCCATTAGGACTCCTAAGCAAAGTGCTAATAGGAATAAAAATTTTAACATATCTTAATATACTTTTAAATAAGTACTTCTCCGGTTGCTACTTCAGTATCTTCTGTGTTGCAGATGTTTCTGTTCTGGGTTTAAATATCAAAACTTTTTAGCTAATGTGATCCTTTAGGACGAACACCTGAATTTGAGTTGTATAAGTAATTAAGCATTTAAAACACCTGAGCTGCCTCGGCCTCCAATGTCTTTACCTTACATAGTCATTCACACTTGCTTGAAGTGAGTGCAAAGTGGGTGCAAAATGCTACCTCATCAACTGGTAATGTTTTGCAAATGTGTAAATGACTATACAAGCCGCTAAGCTGGGTAAAAAAATCAGCCTTCTTATCTTGGTTGATTGAGGAGAAGCCATTACACTTTTTAGAAGAGGCCTTGCAGGGTGTTCCTCTTTCTTCATGGTCGAGTGCTCCACTGCTTCTAGTAAGATAGTAGTGATACTAAAGGTCAACGGGGAAAATGGAGAGAAGGTAGGATGGTACCCTACACACTTGTATGCTGTTCTATATTTACTTAACCAGGAATTGCTGAAAAAGCTAGAGTGCAGCAAAGGGGATTATAAATCAGGATCCTTCACATTGTATCTACCTGTTATGCTTCTTTATACATTAAAAGTCTATAAAGTTTCTTGCTAGTTATTGTGGTATAATGGGAAAAGGAGCACAGTATGGCTATTTGCTAAAACATATTGATTGTTCTCCCCTCTCTTTGTTGTCTCTGACACTGGAAAATCAGGGGTGGCTGCACAACTGAAATCTGACCTTTTGTGGCTTTCAGATCCTGGCAAGGAATAAGCAAAGCAAATAATGTGTTGGGGTTTCTTGGTTTGTTTGTTTGCTTTTCGTTGAGAAAGCTGGTATCAACACACAAGCATATGATCTCATTTTTGCTGTGTCTTTTTGGGGCACAATTGGGCCAAAACATTTTGCTTAGAGTGTAAGTGGACTATAATAGTATACTGCTGGAGTTGGTTGGGCTCTGTGGGCATTATAGTGTCCTGACTTTGTCCTCTGCATCTCCTATCTTACCATATTACCTCTGTTCTTATACATTTCACATGTATCGTGTCTGCAGACCTATACTAATAATGTAAACTGTTTCCTGATACTATTTATTCCTAGCTTTCGATTTGATAGGATCAAAGCATTCTGATATAATTCAAATATTATTTGTGGAAATACGAGACAAGAGTAATTCTATACTCTATCTATTACAGTAAAAAATTGCCTACAGAAGTTATGTAGAAAAACGTTGTGTAAAAGGGTCATCTTTGAACGTTGTTAGTTAATGTTATGCATCTTGGTAGAGAACAAGCCTCTGGGATAATTGGGACTTAAGAGGATGGTTAAACACTAGAGCAGTTTCTCAAAAATGCAGTGAAATCCCCATCCTCGGAGGCCAGGTAATTAGAACTTTGCTGGTACGCACTGGTCTGATGTAACTCTTAAGCTGTCTCCGCTTTGACTGAGGGCTTGAAGCAGACAAACAGAAATCTGTCCTGGTCTCAGTTGTTTTGTGTTTCTATGTTTTCTGAGATGTACTGTGCATCCGAAGCCTGCGCTCTTAAGTCACAGGCTAATCTTTTGGCTCAGAGGAGTACAGTCTATAAGCTTTGATACCCAGGCAGTGACGATTTTTCAGCGGCATGTTAAATGACCTCAACAGGTGACCGGGTACTGACATTTCTGTGCTGCAATATGTAGCTGGTATATTTTGGTGGTGATATCACTCAAGAGGCCGAGAACGAAATGCAATGAGCATGGAAACCTGTATGTTATTTTGAAGTTAGACTATTTCATGCATGTGAGTGGTTTCCTGACTGCTTCCCCAGCCAGCCTAATGCTGTGAAAATCCTCACCCCACCTGCCACTCTCACCGCTCTCTAGGTCTGTATCCATCTACAGAACAGATCTTCTAGCTCTGAAAATTCTTTATCCCAAAGAGTTATTTTGCGAGAGGTATATAATTATATAATATTTCATTAACTCCATGAAAGGAAAAAATCGCTTCTATCAGGTATGTTTGAAAAGTTTTTCTTGTGGAGAAAGCAAAGCTGATGTGTTGTATTTCTTGTAGTATCTGAATTGGTCGGCTGTTTGAAACAGTATTTGCCAAGTAAATGAATTATAAAGATGTCTCAGATAACATGTCATTCACTACTGTTTTCATGTATTTTTATCTCTGTGTCTGTATGGCAACAGAAAAATAACTCAAAATGGGTCACTCATCATGTGAAATCAGAATTCTAGTGCAGCGCTCACGGGCATTTGAGCTACTTTATATGCAGAGGTGTCTAAGAACCAAGTGTGGGGTACGCTTCCTACAGATCTCCAAGATAAACTACATGCTATGTAGAGTTTATTCATTTATTATAGTGGTGTGTGGAAAGGCTAAGGCTATACCAGGAAACTCAACAGGTCCTGCCTGTGGCCTTAAGCACTCTTCTGCAGGTGCCCCATTCTGTTTTCATTGTTAGCATGTTTCCTGGCACGATTTTGATCTATGCCAACTGGCAGACTCCTAGGAAGTCCTTGGGCAAGCTCCAAGGAACAGCAAAGGCCAGGGGCAACGCCCAACAGACAGTGAGACACGGGCACGTATTTAGGGTGGGGGGAGAGTTTGCCTATATTGAAGGTGAACTGTGTCTTGCCACTTGCCCTTGTAGCTTTCACTGCTCTTGAGGCTCCTTCAGTAGAATAGACAAAACACTTTGGATTTTGCTCTGTAGAATCACTTTATACTTGAAAACTGTCCAGCATGAACTAAACTTTCCTATCAGTTGCTCTCATCTCCTTTGAGGCCAGCTCTGTACTAGGGATGTCTGCCAGCCTAGCGGTGTCAGTCTGCATACAAATAGGTGTCGTTCCTGACCAGCACAGCAATCCCAGCTGAACTGTCAGGATAGAGACACAGCTGCCCTGTCAAATGATTCTTGAAAGCTGTAGCTGGTTTAGTTTTATCAAAACAACAAACAGCTTTATAGGTTGTGTCCGTACTATGTTTGAGTGTTGTGTTGCTGTACCAGCAGCGCTGCGGTTCAGGCTGCAGCCTTAGGCAGAGCATGATCCAAAGATTAAAGTGATACAAGTGGTCTACAAGGTAGTTTGCAGTTGAGCTCTTACCCACCGTTCACCCCCTGGCAGATTCTACAAGCAAACGTTCATTACCCCTGCAAGCTCTCTGGGTAGCTTTTTGCATGCTTGTTTCTCCCATGCAAGCAGAAGCATGTTGTGTATTGACTCAATTGCTGGAGTGAAACTCTGTTTGAACTTTTTTCCAATCCAAATGTGCAAACATAACTAACTGAAAACATAGTTCTCTGTCTAAAGGAA
The DNA here is from genome assembly GCA_008711295.1 of Anarhynchus alexandrinus. Lineage (NCBI taxonomy): Eukaryota > Metazoa > Chordata > Aves > Charadriiformes > Charadriidae > Anarhynchus > Anarhynchus alexandrinus. The sequence goes on from VUYV01000270.1 coordinate 565,841, forward strand.
AAGCAGCTGCAGTTATGCAATTTCTTATTATTTTTTTTTTTCAATGTCATGCCAAAAAGGTCTGCAAAGACCTGTGTGGGAGAGGAACTGTAAAGTTTCTCATTTAATCATTAATAGGAACCATTTTTGTTGGTGGCTGGTACGCTGCTGAAAAACGGCAGAGCAAATTTATTTTTGCACTCTGTGGACCAAACTCAGCTCTGGAATAAGGAGACTGAAATTCCACTGACGATTATAGGAACGGTGCCCATGTGTAGAAGTATTTTTACTCTAACCATAGGAGAGAGAGAGAGAAATCCTGGTGTTGCGCAAACCTGAGCGCAAAAGCAGGGATGTCTTACTTTAGACTGAAAGTCAGTGTCTCCTTTGTTGAAGTTGATTCATCAAAGCCCTCGTCTTTGCCAGAGGCCAAAACAAATCTTCCTCATTACCTATGACATAAAAGACTTAGCAGGAAGGTTAGGGCTGATCAGGTTATTGCGCCATCTAATTCTGCGCACCTACTCCACCGTGTCAGCCACTAACCTGTTGATTTTCGGTTATAAAAGTGGGTGCTCGGACTGGGGTTTAAAGCTGAAAAATTAGTGACCCTGCTGTAGTAATGCCCAGGGGGTAGAAAGTGTGGAAACGTATATGCGGTTTGATGATAAAGTATGTCAAAGATGTATTGTTTGTAGAGGTCCGTGGGTATGAGAGGAGGTGCTAGCTGTGATTCATGGTTTGTTTATCCTTCTCTACTCCTGAAGTCTTATAATCACTAATTGTTATAGCCTTACACATGACCTTTTTTTTTTTTTCCTGAAACAACCTTCGTAGACCAGATAGCTGTCTGAAACTTTAAGGAAGTTTTGCATCCTCACATTAACTGCTGCTTAGCTGCATCGTACCTTGCAGTAGAAGTATTGCGTTTGTAGTTCATCAGCATTCAAAATGAGGTTAGGTAAGAAACTGAATCTCGGAGAAGAGAAGCTTCTATTGATCAGTCTTGAGCTGACAGTGGGACTAAAAATGCTCCATTTTAAGTCAGTGCATACCCTGTTTCAAGCAGCAACCTTGTCGTGAAAGAAAATATTTCAGCTCCCATGCTATTCCACCCTTGAGTAATGCTCTCTGTTCTCTACATCCTATAAGAAAGCAGCTCTATGAGGTGACACCGGAGTAGCCTTTCACAACTAGAAGGTTTTCCTACACTAGGAAAACCTTTTGCTGCCCTGTGGACAGTTTTTAGACACCATAATGCATCCAGAGCAGTGTCTGTTGAAACTGCAAGGCAGCATCAATCGCAACACGGGTAACGGGCTTTGCTTTCCTCATGGGTGCCTCGCCTCCAATATACGTGCCCTGTTTTCCTGCATGAGGCTGGATCTAAGGAGGTATGTTCAGCAACCTCAGGAGCAACTTCAGGAAGGGAATCCACCTGGTCTGAGTCTGCATTGCCACCCCTCCCAGGTGCTCACAGGATCCATTGTAAACATGTCTTTTCTTGGAAGGAAGGGAGCTGGGGAAGTAATATGACGTGGGGTGGGATGGAGTACCTGTGGTTTGGAGGTCTGGGGCTGGGGCAGGATGTGACAGTAGTGTAGACTTAAGCCGGTCATTTCACTGCTAGCATGTAGGGGGAGGGGGGGAAGTGAGGCTAGTGTAGCTGCAAGTGCTTGTCTTGGGACTTTTTGGCAGGAATAGGAGGAAGCACATATATGGAAGCAAGGTATTCTGAGACAAGCAAGGATAGTGCATTAGCCCGTGTCATGAACGACACATCTCATATTTTTATTTCCCCAGATTCTGGAGTATTTGGATCTAATTTTTCTGTCTTGCCAAGCTTTTGTCTGTAGTATTTTGGATTTGTGAAATGATGGCCGAGAGAGCCAGCTCTGAATGTGCAGTCTGGCTAGACTGCTGGATGAAGGAGTGGCATAGAATTCGGTAACAAAAACACTGTACTAGCGTTTCTTTTGAGTTTGTTTTGGAGGAAGCATCATTGTGGACAAAGATCTTGTGGGCAAGACTTCTCATTTTGTTAAGGCTGTCTGCCCTTTACATGTCTCTTCACCTCCGGATGGCAGCACAGTTGAGGTATCTTTGTAGGGGTGACAGGACAGATGAGAAAGCGATTTCTGTTAATTGTTGGAATTCATTCTTATAGCAGCAGAGTGAAAAGCTGTGGGTAATTTTCCTTTCACATAGATTTTCTTTAAAGATTAAGTTCCCTCCTTTGGGTATGGATGAAGAATGGTGCAAAAATAAAGTAAAATACTAAGGTTTCTACATAATTTGCTCAAACTCGCTGCTTTTATAGTCTTAAGTGACTGATGAATATTTATGCAGATCATAGAACCAAATCGTAGATCATTATACTTACTATAGGTATATAATGTATAGAAAAATGCACACTCCTAAATGGGTTCTTTACATCTGCAGTGTGATAAAACAGAATAAATGTAAACATAAAGTATGCTTCTTGAGTCTATGAAAGTAAACAGAACCTAGAGAGAGACCTCAAAAGACGTGTACAGATGAAAATGCAGATGAACTTGGACCTTACTGTACCCACTCTTTTATCGCTCTGCTTTTCTTTGACATAAGCCAAAAATAACATAACATTTTCCATGAGTCTGAAAGCAGAAATTTTTGCTGGAGTTATGATTCATTTATAGCCTTAGTTAGGTGGCAGGAAAGGCTGTCTGTGAGCCACATGCTAACTGAGTTGGTTTTCTATACACACATACATATGTTCATACATTCCCTATATAAAGGTGCGTTTGTGAATATGTGTGGAGAGTGGGCGCGCATGCATGCACCTACAATAACTGACGTAATACTTGCTTTGGCAGGGGACAGAGACGGGATAATGGAATGATACTTTAGGCCTGCTTTTATTCCAAGTTTCTGTTTATTAGAAGAGACCTAGTGCAATTTATCTACTGTATAAAAGCGCAAGTATTGGGACCTGGAGGAACCTATTGAGTGGATCCTTCATTCTCGTTGCTTCACCTTCAATTAGTAGCCCTAACGGGAACCCCACTTGCAAGGCCCTAAGGGACAAATGTGCTGCAGAATTGTTGCTAATAGCAGCACTTGTATTGAGCCAATGAACACAAAGATTATAAGGCTAGAGTAATGCAGAAATAATGACGTGGAGTGCCATCTTTGTTTCCCAAACCAAGATCCCCAGCTGCGCTCTGTTTGCACAGACTACTAAAAGTGGCCACAGGAGGAAGATACAGCTTATGTGAGAAGACTAGTCAATATGCACAGACTTATTTTTAAACCAGTCAGGTTATTTAATCATTTTGCTCATGGGTGAAAATTAACTTCATTTGGTCAGGTGAAAAATGGCTGAGTTGTGTGAGGCTGGAGAGACGGGAAAACGAGCTTGAAGACTGGAGTACTAACTGGAAGTCACTTTCTGTGGCTCACTCTTCACAGCTGGACTGCATTTCCCATAATATACTATGTCTGTAGGATTTCCATCATCCACTACCAAAGATTCAGCTAAAGGGAAGACTGTGGAGGTCATTGGAGGTGAGATCTAGCATGGAGCCAGCCCATGGAGGCGAACAGAAAGAGACATCCAAGTTATAGTTTTCCATGAATCATTGTGGCATCTCAGTCAGGGGCAAATTATTGCTGAACTGACCCCAAATAAATTGTTGCTTCTTGACAGCTGAAATATCTTGAGTTGGATTCACCTAAAACTGCATATGTTGTTAAGATTTTCCTGGTGGACAGTCAAAAATATAATATTTCCTGTAAATAACGAGTATTTAAATAGAAAACTGCCTCTCAGGTAATATCACTTTCCACCTCTTTTATCTAGCTCTTTCTGCATGGCATATTTCAATTGCCGAATATTATTTTAACTAATAAAAAGGATATGTAAATAATGCAAAGAAGTTACTAAAAGGAGTTAAAGAGACTTTTGTCTTCTTTTTTTAATTGGTCATGCCCTTCTGACCTTTTTTTTGATCTCCTCTACTGTTCTTTGCACATGGTACCAACTGTTTGCTTGGATGTAATTTTAACACGATATATGTGCCGATAAAGGCACGAATACAAATATGTATGCTTACAAGGATTATTTTTTTTTTTCTCCAGATGTCTTTCTATGCTGTCTGTAGGCCAAACTGTGTATCACTTATTTATGATATTGGGCACTTACTAATAGAAATGCTCAGAAGATTTAGTGAAGTTGCTTGTGTGATTAACAGCCATGAAGACAGGAAAGAGTAACACTTAGAACTACTCTTTCCTGTTTTGGGTTTTTTTCTTTTGGTTTTTGTTTTTTCTCCTACTAACTGAAATAGAAATGCAAATCCTTATTTCTACCCTTGAAGGGTGAAGCTGATTCCTTGAGCCAAGGCGTGCTTTTTTTTTTTTTTTAAATGGGCCAAGCTGATTAAGCCTTTTGTTTCTTTATTTTTAGGGAGATTACAAAATGAGGGGTTTCTTGTAATTTGAACTTTTTTAAGACCACCTCTGGCATCAAATCTCTGCTTTAAAAAAGTTCAATTGTTATTGTTTGGCAAACCTCAAGCAGGTCTGTTTGGACAAAAATAGGTTTTTTTTTTAATAAGGAAATGAGCTGAAGTAAGATGAATATAAATAAGTTTGTATGTAAAAATAGAGCTATTGTTGGTCTATGTCTGGATAGTACTTTCATTTGGGCACTTAATCTCTCTGGCCAGTTTTTGATGGTTCACATATTTGGACAACACCAGGCTGAAAAAGACCCAGACCCCAGCTTCCCACTTCCCAGGGTAATGCTCCAAACACCCCGTTATTACATTAAACATGGCTTGTGGTACCAAACATGATTTCAAAGGAGGGTAACCTCTGCTTAAGCCTTTGAAATACAAGGCAGAATCTTTTGTGAAGAGATGTCCCAGGCTGCTGGTCTCAAATAGGGAAAGATAGCCTCACTGTAGCACGCAGTGAAGGGCAGAAGCCCCAGGAGGGGTAAATATCTGGGACAACGCCTCGCATTCAGCATTTTCTTTTGGGAGGTTTCAAGTAGCTGCATGCTGAGCACATTTATATCAGTTGTGTTTCCTTGTTCAAAGGCTGCTGTAGCTACTATACTGAGGCTCCTAACTCTCATTAACTGTATAAAAATCTGAGACACTTCCAGCCTCTGGATGCCACAGGGAGGTAGGCAATGTGCCATTTTATTTTAATTGCATCTGGCTAAAAATGACTTTGGAACATGCACTCAACTGATTTGTGCTCTTCGTTTCCAAGAAAATTCTAGCCATGATGAAGCATTTGCAGGGTCAATCTCACAACTTGACAGTGACGATATTAAACTGGAACAATTTTAACTAGTGTCTTTAATTTTCTATCTTGAAATGATTTCCTTATAAATCTTCTGTTTGATGGAACCTGAAGGGTTTTTTACAAATGTATCTTTCTATAATGAGCAACATTTTCACATAGAAGGCAAGAGAGAGAAATAAAGAAAGGTTGTCCTTTATAAAACGTACCTGTTGTATTAGTATCACGTGAATCAAGGGGCTGATATTAATTTCAGAGCCTTCAAAAAAAGGCTCAGTGGATTGTACCCACTACTGCCCATTGCTGTGGGTCAACTTCTATAGAAGTCAATGGGTGTCCTGGCTGTTTCCTCCCATAGCTGCTTGGATCAGGCCCAAGGCAAACAAGAATAGCCACGGGGAGATGCTACAAACAGTAAAATTTAAAGAAAAAAAAAAATTGAGCAGCACCTGGTGGGTGCTAGCAAGAATGCCCTACATGAGTATAGCATAAACTTTAAACAATGGTTTTGTGCCAGCAATTTATTTAAAGAATATTACACTTCCTGGGTTTTCAAACTGGAATTCGTGGAGTGGAGATAAGGTTAAATAGCTCACACAAAGCCTTTTCTTCCCTCTGCTGAGCAAGTGAAGCCCAGTGGTCAGTGCTGCGGGTACTGAGAAGGGGGTGGTGGGGGCTGTGCCACCCTCTAGGATGTCACCTCCTGCCTGACCCGGTCCCACCAAAACCCCACTCCCCCTCAGGGAGACCGGCAGGAGTGGGGTTCACGGGCTGCATCCCCGCTGCTGTCTCTCTTCCTTGGGGCATCAGGCAAGATGCTCTCAGAAGGAGGGGAAAAAAAGTCAGCCAGTTTCTTCAAGGGGGCTGTGTGTGTGCAGCCCCCTCTTTCCTGTGCACGGGCTCGCACAAAAGGGCTCGGAGAGGAGGGTGACCTCCTCATTGCCAGTGATGGTCAAAAAACTAAATGAGAACTAGCCCTGAGGCAGTCCCTCTGCGGGTGCGAAGTGATCCTCCCCCCGTCCTCGCTGCGGTTTATTTATAGATAGCCTTATTTGTTTGTATTGTCAAGAAGCAATAATTCCTAGATTATTTCTTAAGCGTCTAGAGAATAAAGATCAAATGCTGCCAAGTGTACACATGACAGATAAATGAGAGTATAACACCAGAATCCTCCTTTGTCATGGAAATTGTGTTGGTTTCCTGTTAAGAAGATGAAAAGCAGATGTTAAAAAACATAGCCAGTTGTGTGCGTACTCATGTTGCATTGGGACGGCTTGGATTATAAAATGGTGAATACTCGGGGGAAGGAGGGTGGTTTTAATTTTACTATTTTTTATAAAAAAAAAAAAGTAAAAAAAGAAATAGAGCTGCCATTCAGATGTTGCTGGTAAACGAGAACGTATCACCTTCGGCTGGTTGATGTGACAGGAAATACTAATGAGGATCCATTTTGGATGGGAGTGCTCACAGCAATACTGCAAATGCTGGGCTCTTCTGTCTTATAGCGGGTACTTTTTGTCATGAACAAGAATTTGGGTGGGTCAAAGACCCCCTCACCACCACCTTGGATTACCTCTAGCTGGCAGCCGATCTTGGCTATCCCACACCAGCTTCTTGAGAAACGAATCGGTCGTGACTTGCTTCATAATGTCATTTCAAGGTGGAAGGCAGGGAGAGGGAAGGGATTAAAGCCTGCGAGGAGAAGGCACACTGCTGCTTTCAGGGTGCCTCTGCCGTGGCAAGGCTCCTACCAAAGGAGAGAAAACCGTCCTGTCCCCACCCTCTGCAGCAGTGGTGTGTGTGTCGAGGAGAGAGCAAAAGAGCAGAGGGGGTTAAGTGATAGGGAGGGTGTTATGGGAAAAGGCAGCGTGAAAATATGTGATTATTTATAACACTGCTTGCTCAGGTAGTTCCCTGAAGCACACATCTCTCTTCTCTGAGGGTATGAAACTATGTGAGATTTAGGATATGCCAACTGTGCTGGAAAAGGCCTGATTTTTATTTTTTTTTCCCATCCCCTCCTTTTTTGAGATGACTCTCCTGATTCTTGGTTGGTTTGCAGGCTTTTTAATGACCTGTTGCTGCAGTGCTGCTTCCTGTTTGTACAGTATGTTGACATATTGGAAGTTTGAAAGACTGCCCTGTCTTCCCTGTAATTGATATTAAATATATATACATATATATGTATGTATACAGGCTGTTAACAGGAAATGGACAAGGTTGAGGGAAGCTTCAGCTTTAGCCATGGGAGCAATCTTCCAGGTAGGGAGAAAGAGCTTCCCAGGAGTGTAACTGCCTCCAAGGATGTCTCCCCCAGAGATGGCGAGGGTGATTTGAGCTGAGCGGGGTGACAGCAAAACCAGGAGAGGGGAAGGCCAGTGCCTTTCCCCAACGCCCCACCAGTCATTCAGTAGCATCAGTGCCGCTTTGCTTTCAAAATGACACTGTGCTGTTCCAGGTTGCACTGTGTGAATTTACATTGGCCATTGCTTTGTGACTACTCCTGGTCTCCGTCACGTGAGGGAAATGCGCATCATAGCTGAGGAGTCCCAGGGAAAGCACGCGTTGCACGCTCGCTGGAGAACTTAAGCTGATCTTTCTTCTTATGCAGTTAAATGCATTGGGACTGAATGTTCCTAAGATCAAGGCGGGGATGTGAAATACGGTCATATTTCACAAGAATAATCAACATTTTCAAGAGTTTCAAAAGTTGAAAATACTCATTTTTTTAATCTGACAAATTCTCAGCTGTTGTTTTTGCATTTCTTCAATTATCCTCTATCTTTGCCTTATTTTTCCATTTACATTTTTTCTCCCTCTGTAGTTAACAACTAGTTGCAGGGGTGTGTGTACACCCCTGTGTGTATATGCAAGCTTTATGTATATAAAAATCTGACATTGACGATCTGGCTGCAATCTCAGTGGGTTCTCCAAGCAGAAGGTAGACAGCTGACTCTAACAGCTTTGCTGAAGTTGCTTAAATTCCTAGGAAGATAGTATGGGTTCAGTGTGTAGGTGAGAGACAGGTTTTAACACAACATGCAGCCAACTCTGCTATGAAGTACAATGCTAACTTCTTTATTTACTCTGGGAAATCTATATTTTTCCCTGTATGCACATGGATGTGTAATCTCAGCATGGGCTTCCTCTTGATTCTGCTTCTTCTCTTCCTCACTTGTTGAATGTCTTCAACCCATGCAGCGAGGACAGGCAAGCTCCAGACTCCTGGATGTAATTAAAAGGTCACATCCTTTTGCAGTTGTTGCTATTCCACTTCTAACCTCAGGATTGCAGGGGAGAGCAAGTCTTGAAATGTTCAGGGCCTTTGTTTTTGGATGAGTAGCCAACAATATTTCTCTGAATCATTTGGTGCAAAACTGTATTGGAAAAGAAAATCTTTTTGGAGTATGTTTCCTCATTAGCGTCGCACTCGGAACAGAAATATTTCATGTTTTGCTTTGGGACTTTGTTGTTTCCGCATCCATCCCAGGTGGAAATTGGACAAAAGAGATGTGTGAAAACATGTAGGCTATTACTTGTGCTATCTGGTGACTAAAGTGAAATTATATTGATGGCGTATGGACTAAGTGACCAAAGGACCCAACATGGTTCAGGAATTAGATTATTATATTTTTTAACTGTAGATGGCATCAGAAGAATTCCTTGGTGACAGTTGCTTCAGAGAAGTAAACTGGAGAGGCTCACAACTTATTCTCACACCCTGAGGAGTATATGTCTTTTCACATCATATTTAATATACTTTGAGACAACAAAATGGAATCATCCCCTCTGCTGACGCCAGCTCTGTGCTGCATCCGTAACTTACTAGAGCATTTGAGTTCTGAGGACATCCATTTGGCACACTTCATAACTCTGAAATTCTTCGAGAGATGGATTTTTTTTTTTTTGGTGTGTGTTGCTGGTTCATTTCACGCAGACAAAATCACAAACTGCAGCCATGAGTCTTTCGACACAGGAAGAGGAGATGGGTTTCCCAATGGGCTCTCGTCAGTGGTGTTCCTTGGTGGGTCGAAGGGTTCATCAGTGATGAGCTTAGCTTCTCATCCAGAGAGCTGATGGCTGCTTTGGTCTTTCCTTCACTGATTTAACAGTGCATTGAATTGCTGATTCTGATTAGGGAAGATTATGAAACTTTGTATCCCCCAAATATGACATTCCATCAGAACTAAATATGATTAGAATATTGTTAACACCCACTAACATCTTTCGGATATTTAAAGTGTTGTTGCAGGAATGTTTACCTAGGGAAAAATAACTTGTATGAGAGGAACATTTTGCTTCTGATTGAACAAAGTTATGAGGGAAATTGATTTTATTTTTATTTTTTTTTACATCAAAGAAAATAACAGAAGTAAACTCCCTTTATTTTTTTTCCAGTAGAAAGACTGAAATTCTTAAAACTTCAAGAAAGATAATACACCTTTTAGGAGGAGGGTGGGTTAAGCCTAGTTTTAAAGGGCTTCCCATGAGTTTTAGGCTGCCCTCTTTGAGAGAGAGAAAAAAAAAAAGAGGGTTTTTTTTTTTGCCTGTCGCCGCCAAGGGGACCCGGCCCCGGGCTGCCCCCGACCGCCACGGCGGCAGACGTGCCGGGGTACGGGATCCCCCTGCCCCAGCCCGGGGGTGCAAACTGAGGGTCTTCTGCCCTTCCAGACAAATACGCGTGCGGGTTTTGAGACGAGCAAACGCTCGCAACTCGCTTTTTATTTTCGGAGCCTGCCACTAAATTCCTTGACAAGAAGGTGGCGCTGGCAGTCTGAGGTTGGGATTTCTTGCAGTTCGCATCCGCAGGGGTACCTTTTAAACAATTTCTATAGGCTGCATCAAGTGGAAAAACAACTTCCCCGCAGCTGTTTTATGTTGTTTGGGGTTTTGGTGTTGGGTTTTTTTTGTTTTGTTTTTAGTTTTGGGTTGGTTTATTGTTTGTTCCGATTCTTTTTTTAACGCTTGGCACTTAGAAATCCCGCTCCCCTGCAAACAGGGTCTTCTCTTCTGTGAAATGCAGCCTCAACTAGTTCATTTCTTCCACCACTGTTACCAGCACTAACCAGTTTCAGGCACCTTTTTGGTTACAATGGGCTTCTTTGTTAGGAGGATGTGTGGCTTTGGGGGTGACCTCTGCAAGCAGTGGTTCATTTTGGTAGGTTGGAGGACACGGTGCCATGGAGGGGGACCCCTGTCCTGGTGTCAGCACAGGGTTTTTTGTAGTTTTGCTGACTTAAGCACTCGGCATATAATTTCAAATGTCACTCTGTTCCCAAAGCCGCTTCTCCCTCCACCCCCTCTTCCTTGTTTGTGTCTAAGTCCGTGTGTTAGGTACAATTTTATCAAGGTGAGAGGTCCTCTCTTCTCCAGGCTGCCTGTGAGTGATGGGTGTTAATGAGAGTGAATTGGATTCACTTTAACCTTGAACTTCAAGGCATAAAAATTCATTGTCCTTTTCTCTCCCAACAGCTTAATTTTGGTGCTTAACTGATCATTTTCATTAGTACCAGCTATATACATTGCAGGGCAAACGACTGCTGTTATTTTCAGTACGCTTTAGGTGTGTGTGCATGGTGTGTACCTGAAATACATGCTCCTGCTTGCAAGGCGCTCTAGTGTGCCAAGTATTTCTAAGACTGCATACTTTGCCACATATACTGACTACAGTTTTCTTGCACCATAAAGTAAGTATAGAATATGAAAGGGTTAAGTCTCTATTGTCAGTGGCTCTGCAAATGGCCTATGTGTACATAGCTGTGTTTTTCCTAGACAGATTTTTTTTTTAATAATTTCACTATGGCATTAAAATTTAAGAAGTTCTTAAATCCTATGTTGTGACTGTTTTTTTGGGGTTTTTTTGTTTTTTTTTTAATGGAGGGAGTCATTTAATAATAATGTACTATCTTTGTTACAAGTTTATCTGTATTAATTTCTCTTTTAAGTCAGTGGGGGAGGCATGGGAGAGCTGGGGAGAAGGCGGCGTGTATGAACTCAAGGCTGCGTTTGGCAATTTGGCCGAGCGCTTCCTGCCAGCACGATGGTTACCTCAGTATGCAATTTGTGCAAAACGGGGAGATGATTTTCTTCATAAGCGCGAAGTACAAAGGGTACTCCATGATGCCCTCTAATTGCTTAATCCCCAAGGAGTTCTTCAGGCATTTATTTAACGCTAATTGCATGTGTAAATGTTCTTAATTTACAGCGTGTGAAAGTTGCGATGAATGCACACAACAGAGGATGTCAAAGTGACACTTCACGGAAAGATGCAGTTAAGGCAGTGTTAAGTTACTTCTAAATAGGATTAATCATTTATTAAAGTTCAAAGCTCATCAGAGCACAGGAACAAGCATATGATGACTTGTTATTGTTCAAAAGTAACTTGTGGAGGGAAGTCACGCCTCTAAAATTTCTATGATATAACTTAGTACATTGCAGTAAGTGATGAAATTGAAGACTTAAAAAGCTAAGCGGGACAAACTATTCAGCACAAGGCAAAGAACTTGGCTTGGCAACCGTTGTTGCACAAAGCCTGCTCGGGCTGTTAATTAGTGCTTGCATTGTAATAGAGTCATGGAGTCCCAGGCACTGTACGGAGCTGTAGTTGGGGGTGGGGGATGTACCTGCTCTGGAGCTCGTACCACAAGATGTGAGAACAAATCGGTCTTGCAGGGCACAGTACATCCGTAAAGGTCTTGGGACAGCTAAGTGGCATTATTTGGAAAGGAACCTGCAGCCTTGATGCCCAGTGCCCTGTCAGCTGTTTCCCATCAGTGGAGTCAAAGGTTTGATCCTCTCTGTAATCTTGAGTATCACTGTAGACATACACACAGGAACACATATAACACCCGGCACCCGAGCTCTCAGGAGAAACTCCCAAGACCCAGGTTCTCTCTGTTTGTGCTGGATTTCACAGGGCATAGCAGCTCAGGAAATCGTACAATAAAGACAATTATATTCTTTTGTGACATGATTATATGTTCTAGAAACATAATTGCCCGCTAGCCCTGCTTTGTGGTGCAATACAGCTCAGGCGTACAGAAGTAACTTTGTAGAGGGTGGGGGGGAAGGAGGGGGAGATGTTTTGTGGGATCAACAGGAGCAGAGTTCAGGAACCCATGTTCAGCCAGCCTGCCTGCCCAGCTCCAACACAGCCCTTAGACACATCCCCTTACCCTGTGTGAGATGTATCAGCTCTAGGACTCTTCTGGTTCTTCAGTGGATTCTGGTACTTATATCTTCATCTTAGTACTTTTGGAGAGGCAATAATTCCCACAGGCACTCAAGTGTGATAGTTCACGTGGAAAGGCAATCCAGCTAGAATTTGTCAGAATGGGAAAGATGAAGGCTTGCATGTGAATTTCCTTGTCTGTCTGTGAGATGACTTGAGCTCTTACTAGCTACAGGAATAATGCTGATTGAATGCCACCTGTTTAGAGACTGTGGACATAAAATATTTCTTCTCTTTATTATGAAAATCAGATAGGTGTATTCATGCATTTAAATGCACTTCATGAACGTGTTTAAATCTCACGTAGTTTCATACCTTCAAGTTTAGTCTTGATTATCCTTAGATCCATGAGGAATGGCATGTGATCGTCTCTTCTCCAGCTGTGCAGGGCTGCGAAGGCTTTACTTTCGGACGTGGTAGAAAAAGTTTGCGTCTGATTTGCCACAGACTTCCATAGTAAAGACCAGAGCTGCAAAAAGGGCTAAGCATTGTGTCACAGAGTATCTAGCTCTTTCCTACATAGTATAAACTATAACATAAAATTCAGTGCCTTTAGCACAGACAGAATTATATGTGCCAGAATGGGATCTGACGATATTAAGGTACAGGGGAAAGCGTCATCTACAGTTCCCAGCAGGCCATGCTGAAGAGAGGCATGTGTTTCAAATTCAGCCCTACTTCTGTACTTAGAATTGACCATTAAAGTGTTGGGGTTTTTTTTCCAGCCATCTTAAAGGAGGAGCATGTAAAAGGGACAGAAAAAGAGTTAATAATATCTGAATGCCAAAACCAGAAATTAATGTGCATGTGAATTCTGGTCCAGGATTCAAGCCAGGTCTTTTGTTAGGCTAAATGGCTTCATCATCCCCATGTGAAACTGCTGAAGAGAGCTGGAGGAAGTTTATGCATGATGAGGAAAACCTAACTTCTCTTGCATCTATCCTGGGCCCTTTATGATTAATGGAAAGAGTCCATTAATTCAAGCATATGCTTTTGGTCTCTAGGGGAAAAAGTGGTTGTGATTAAAAACCACCTTCTACTCATATAGTTTAATTTCCTCTGTTTTTCTCAGATGAGACCAAAAATTGGAAGGGGTATGGATGGCCCAAACAGTTCAGTTTAAAACAAAACAGAACGGCCACAAATCTCTGCCTTCCCTTTACGCCGAGCTGCGCTGGGAGGCTTTGGCGCTCTTTGAAGGGTTGGTTTGTCTCCTCGCTTGCTGCTTGCTTTTTGGCAGGAGTGGCATGTACTGAGCTTGCTGTTATCCGCAGCTTCCAGAGTGAGGAGACCGCAGAGGGAGAAGCCCACATCTCACATAGTGTGCTCCGCAGTCTGTGCCGAGGAAGCCCCGTAGGTGTGAAACGCCAGACAAGGGCACAAGCCCGCACTGCACCTCCTGTGAGGCAGGACCTGAAAGTAGAAGGAGGACATGGTGCACTGGTGGGGCTGGCTGCCTGTGGGAGGACACAGCGGGTCTCTGCAGGAGAAATCTGCTGCTGTGGGAGAAAACTGAAAAGCCAGTAGCTTGGATGTCTTCAAGCTAGGCTGGCTAAGGAGGAACAACTCTGCTGTTGCCAGTGGGCAGAGTTGGAACCAGGACACATTTAGGTAATGTCCATTTGGGTGCTGTGTTTAAACCGATTAAGTTGTACCTGAATTCTAATGGAGACCAAATTCTCACTTTTAATTCAAAAGTTCAGCCGTTTGAGCTGACACAGCTCATACTGGGCTGTATGTCTCTTTGCACAGCAGAGGTGCGTACGGGCAGCATTTGTTCCTGGCTGTGGTCTGCAAAGGCAGGTGATCCGTCAGTGGGAAGCAGGGTGGTACAGTGGTATCCCTGGAGGGAGAGGAGCTTGCTCTTCTGCTGGGGTGCTACTATACACGTTGGAGGGGATGACAGGGACCGAAGAGCCACAGTACTGACCTGGCCAGCTCTGACTCAGAGACAGAGGTGAGGAAGAAGGACCAGACAGGTCTCAGAGTAGATGGGAGGACTCAGCAGGGACTGGGCACTGCTGCTATTTGCAGAGTAACTGGGCTGTGTCTGACCAAGTGCCACTGCCCAAGGTCTCTCCTGCAATGGACGCCGCTGTTGAAAGATTTTACACATGGCTTTTCCTTCCTTTTCTGTCCTGATCTATTTAGTTGGGAGGGGTTGTGCTTAAAGAGCTAACTTCCTAGACTTTATNTTTTTTTAGTTCAAAAGCTTTTCAATCTCTTTTGGTGAGCAACCTACAAGAGAAAGCCTAAACCACGACAGTAGAGCTAGCTCAAAACTGGCCGCCCCAGTGTTTCGCCATAAAGTACTGTAAGAGCAAATGTGATATGCCTCTTTGTACCCTCCTTAAAAACTCCTTGTGCTCCCAAGCCTTTTGAAACCAGCAACCTATAAAAGTGAATCCTACAATTAAAATAAAAATTGCCAGTGTAAAAGTAAGACACCCTTAGTAAGGTCAAAACCATACCTCCTCTGGGGTGTTTATAACTGAAAAAAAAAATAATATCTACCATTAGCAATATAAGCAGACTGTCTTTCATGTCATTTGAATAACTTAAGGACTATTCTTATTTACTGGACTGGGGTTATGTTTGAGGTAAAATATTATCCAAGATAAGAAGGAATATCCAAACTCATGCCGTTAATGGTTTCTAAAATTTCATCATTACAGTGTGTATGCTTATAATTACCGCATTGACACCCTTTAAATGTCCCCAGTAAAATGTGATATAAGCTTTAAAGGTTCCCCAAATGAACATCTAAATGGATCTATAATATAAACTTTAAAAATAGGGAGTTTGAGAGAAGCCTTTCTTTAGCATTTGATTTTACTGTTGGTGGACGAGATTCTGAAGTGGACCTAGTTTTTACTGAGACAATTGCTGTGCGATTTCATGGGATTTTGGTAAGCTAACATTTAAGCAACCGGTTCATTTAAAATACCTTGGTACCATACAGGTGTGTACGCTTAACCTGGAGGGAAGAGAGACAGGGAGCCAGGACAATTACAGGATTTCTCTTCTCCCCTTCCTTCCCCCCTCCCTCGCCACTCCTGCTTGCCCGTGAGGAAAAAGCATCGCATTTCAGATCCGAGGAAGTCACACTTGCCCTGTTTGTTCTCTGATATAGGCCTATAAACAGAGACATTCAGTCTGTAAACAAGTCAAGCTTACAAAGTGACTGAAAGATAACAGTCCCCAACGAACAGTGGGAGAGGAGGGAGGGAGCAGGGGGAGGGATGATAGAGAGGCTGCAATAAAAACAGGAAGGTCTCTGTTGGTCCTCTTGAAGTTAGTGGTTAAAAACATCAAAGCGTGGTGTGTGTTTTTTTCAACCAGACTGCTGTGTCACTTTATAATTCTTCATAAAGCAACCGTCCAGCCACTAACACACTGCAACTGTTAGTGCGAGCTGTGCTTTGATTTAGGGGAACTGTATCCAGCTCCAGGCGTGTTAGGCTAAGGAATCTCTTGTAGGTTTACTTGGCGTGCTGTGTGCCATTGAAGAAACTATAACTTTTCAGAGCTGCTAATTGCAAGCTGTTCAGGATTTTTTCCTTTCATTAAAAAAACAACTCACAAACAAATTGCGCTCCCCTTCTCTCTTGCTCCCAAAACCCAAATCATTTTCCCAGACTCTGAAGTCCTCAGAATTTCCTACATTGAAATGTTAAGTGAAAAACAAGATGGGAATGGAGAGGAAGGAAAAACAACTATACAGTATATATCAAAGCAAAAATGTACATATACTCAGCTCAGTTCTAAGAAATATAAATTATTCAACAGCTGCTTCAGCAGAGAGATATTTTTAAAGTTCAGAGCCAGCAGAGTGCATCAGTTCTCTTAGACGGGGGAAGGTATTTTGTTCTCTGAAAATAAGAGATTCGGAGAATTGCACGGAGCTCTTGTCTGCCCTTGGAAAAGCAGCCAAAGAAAGATAGGTGGGAAGAGAGGCGAAGAAGGGCGGGAGCCTTTAAAGTGGGAAGAGGAGCAGCATTGTTCTGGGAGGGGAATAGCGAACTTTGATGTAAACAGTGTTAGAAGCTTCTCTCCAGTGTGCCGCACAGGCAAACCACTCTGATTTATTATTGCTCAAAAAGCTGACTTACGCTGAACAGCATTTGTTGTTAGCTTTAGCATAGGAAGAAGAGAGCAGTAACAATTCTGTAGATGGAGAGAGCGGTCAGACCAGAGCCAGCCTTTGGCCTGTATGAGAGCAGCCCGGTTTGGGGTTGGAGGCTAGATTTTTAGCAGTTTTCCTCCAAAGGAACAGACACTATAAGATTTCCCACTCTTGTAGGGAGTAGCTGTGTAGGAGGGGTCGCTGTAGTTGGGAGGAGGAGTGGAGGCAAATATTCTAGACAGGGGAGATGGCTGATGCTCCATTACCAGACATGATAGGTAAAATTTCATACCTGGATGATGATTTAAATTTCCTCCAGCTGTGACTCGGGATTGTAGCCTCCATCCTTCACTACTGATCAAAGCTAGCAAGCGCTCTCAGCAGCGGTGAAGCTGCAGCAGAGATTTTAAATGGAGGTCAGCAGTGCAGAGCTCATTCAGGGGACGTAGTTTCCATGGCCTTCCACGTACAGGCGGAATTTCCACAGGCCACCAGTTGCATCCACAAATTGAAACACCCCTGCATACTTCTTTCCTCTGGTGGGTCTTAATGATACACATAGTCAAGTACTTAGGTGGATAACTAGTGTGATTTCTAGAAGCCATTTCTAAAAAGTGGTGGTTTTTTTTTTTATTGTGAGCACATTTTTGCGTAAAGTTCCACTGAAGGGAAAATTTGTTCCCCCTTGTGGTTTTTAACAACTGAAAAGATAAATAGAAGGCAACTCAAACTTACAGATTGCTTCAAGTGAACCTGTATTTCTATACAGTGCTGATGCTTACTTCCAAAATGAATATTCATTTTTTACTATCAGCTGTACTAAAAATGTCTGCTCCATATAATATCACTAATAGTAATTGGCTATAATAATGTGAATGCATGTTTGGTCTTTCCCACAGAATAAATCAACAGACCTGCAAAAGTATTAGGCAAAATCACTTATGAGTGGTAATATACTAAAAGAAAGATCCACAATCATTCTCTGTCCAAACTTCCAGTCATATCAGCTTAAATTGAGACTTTGCTTTTAACTGACGAGATATGTGCCTAAAGTGCTACACAGGCACTTAAAGGTGAATGTGCATACACCCACCCAGACAAATATACGTAAAAAAAACCCCAGATAAATAAATGTAGGTTAAAGAGCGTGCCTTTTTGGGAACCTAAAAGATTTAATTATTGGTTCTTCAAAAAGGTGTGTGTAACAGCTACCTGCCACGGACCACGGGTGGGATACAGTTCCCCCAAGCATTACTTTAGAGTCCCTTGCAACCTTGTGCAAGAATATCACAGTCTTAGTTACATTCCAATCAACGTAAATGTTCACTAGTATAATAATGAGAAGCACTTGTCACCACTGGCGAGTCCAGTGGCAGGAGCTCATCGTGAGAAATCTCGGAAACTTCTTGAGTACAAGCCTAATTTTTGAACGTGTACACATAGTTATGTTTCAGAAACTTACTCAAGCTGCATCGTTTGCCCAAAGGGGCTAGTGGAAAATGAGAACTGAAGTTGCCTGGCAGTTTAGAGTGTGTTTTTCTCCACTGTAGAAGTTTGCTGGCAGTGTGAAAAACTTGAGCGAATAATGAAACAAAGTATTTGCAAGTATCCATCAGATAAAAGCCACAAAGTTACTTCAAAGGTATTGGTGCATCTTCTTATTTGCTTTTCGTGCACATTCATATGCATGACGTTGTGTTTGGAAGACCATCCATGACAGAGAAATTCCAGAATGCTTGCATGAATGAATAAATATGAGCAAATGTTCATCAGATGTTCATACCACAAGTGGCTTGCTCAGTTCCCTTGCTTGCTTTTCAAAGCTTGTTGTCCATTTGGAGCAGACAAAACACAAAATGAATTTTAGGATTTGCTTTCTGTTAATAAATGCCCAAGTAATGTTTGCAAGGATTCTTTTTTGGACATACACATTCTAAAATATATTAATGGGATATGGTCATAGAAATATTATAAGTAACAAATACGCTGAATTTCATTTAAGTTTCTTCATGAATAAAAAAGCCTGTTTTCTACTGGTAGTTCACACCTGTGTTGGACCACAAGTAGCTGTGAATATTTAAAGTTAACTTGAGCACATTGGATGCCTCAGAAATCTGCCATATTTTAGGTGGCGGCAATCAAATAATCTGATTTTTTTTCTATGTGGTGGTTTGGGTTTTTTAATCCTTCTGAGGCAGATCAACAGCCATGAAAGTTACCTTCAGGAAGAACTATGAATTGTAAGTTTAAGTGGTGCAAATCCTATAGATATTATGTAAATCTTAAGTGTTGCGGTTTCTGTAGAAGTGTGGATGCCATCAAAACACTGAAATTAATAGGGGCCTTTCTAGTGATTTAAGTCTACTTTAGTTTGGGCTGCACGTATCTTATTGCCAGAACATCTCACGTTCCTCAGTGTGTTGTATACTCAGTTCCTTCTGTCTCTTCCCATCTGAATGGACGCGTTTCGGTGCAGCTGACAAGGCTGCGGTGCTGTGAGCCAAGGCACGCTTGCCACCAAGCTTGCATGGAAATCCACTGACTTCAACTAAGCTAAGAGGATGTCAGCCCAAATATGCGTGTATCAAACTAATCCACAGAGTATTTGGAAAAGCTGTGGCACATGAGTTGCTGGATAAAAGCAAGATCCCACATGCGATTATTCATGGAAAAATATTGTAGGCGAACAGAAGTTTTTGGTACTCCAGTAAAACTTATTTCTTATTTTAAAACCTGCATCCGCAAGCACCTTTCTCTCTTCTTCATTGCTTTTGTGTATTGAAAATAAATTTGTATGTTTTTTCTTTCTACTGTTTTATGTAGTTGAAATAATTAGCATAAAATAAATAAGAATATTATTTATTATTAATAATAAACTGATGGGTTAGTATATGTTTTTCTTGTTGGTGAGCCTAAAGTTTCTGAGACAACATCATCTGTAAGACAGCGCAAAATAATAACAACAGTGTCACTTCAGAAAGGTGAGCTGGTTTCTCAGTGGGCACGGAGGAGAACAGAGAGGCCTCTATGGTTTGATTTCAGCTTGCTTAAAGCCTGGGGAACTGTGGATTTTATATGGCTGCAGCTCAGCAGAACAGAGCTTTGTCTTGATAACTCAAAATGACTAGATCATGCCTGGTAGCTGGTCCTGGAAACCTGACCCTTGTCACAGGCTGACTACATCAATTTGCAGTAGATTGATGATGTATAGACTGTGGGTGCCCCAGGGGAGGCCCAAGAAAGGCCTGAGAAACATTGTATTGTTAATACATACCCCTCATTAGCTTCTGCTGTGCTGGATTTCAACTCGCTGGCAGGGCTGGAGGAGTTGGAGGGAGAATGTGGCGTTGTCTGGCGTTGTTATTGTTAGTTGCCTTTTGAATGAAAGGATGTTTTAAAATACCTTTGCTCCAAAGTTTAATACATCAAAACTGGCAGGATTCTTTATTTTCCTCTCTACCCCTCTTGTCAAGTGCCTGGAATTCCTAGATTTTATTTGTATATTGATTTAGTGTGCTCCCCTTGACAGCCCGAGCTTTATCTCTTCCCGATAACAGTCTCTCTCTATCCTTTCCCGAGTAGTGGCAGGCATATTATATATGCTGTAATCAATTTACGTTTCGCTACCATTCATCAGCCCTTGCGCTGCTGATGGAGGCTGTAGCGCTGCCTTCACTGTTTCTTTATGTACTTCGAGACGTGTTGCTTAACCATTTCTTCTCGGTGCAGTGCAAGGTTTTGATTTGAAGGAGGCTGTAGTTTTAAACGTGGCTTCCATCAAACAGTAACAT
The DNA here is from genome assembly GCA_008711295.1 of Anarhynchus alexandrinus. NCBI lineage: Eukaryota > Metazoa > Chordata > Aves > Charadriiformes > Charadriidae > Anarhynchus > Anarhynchus alexandrinus. The sequence continues at coordinate 586,263 of VUYV01000270.1, forward strand.
CTTTGTCAAACTTCAACAGAATTAACCTTAACAGCTAAGGAAGTTTTGACTGCCGTCATAAAAATGTTTGATTAGTGTTAATAATTTATTAAATTGGTTTGTCCTGACACTGCCAACATGTTGGAAATCTCTCAACCATTAAAACATTAACAGAGGCTGTAATACAATGCTCCTTCTGTTCCACGTTTTATTTCAAGACCACATTCTTACGAGCCTGGTTCTGTGGTGTTCCAATATGCTCTCATTAGGACTGCATTAAAAGATGAAATATGACAAATATTAAAAAGCGTGGGAATATGGAGTAGAGCATGGTGGGTGCAGTTTTGTGGGCAGCTCTGCTGCGATTAAATTTTTGGAAAGCAAACCTGTTTTTGCAATATGGGGAAATAAAATTACTAGGCGAGTATTTAACTGCAACAGGCCCAATGTGTTTGATTCCTCCAACCTCCTAAAATACATAAGCTGAGTTAGAATTTCTACTAAGATGTGAAAGCTGATACTGGGCCTGCTTACGGTGAAGCATACCGTTCAATTATATAAGAAACAAAGTCCTATTTAGGAAAGGTATTAATGCCTTGAGAATAGATTGATCAAATTTTTATTTGATCGCTTACATCTGAATTTGAATTGCCAGTGGCAGGAGCCCTCCTATGTTCTACTAGAAACACCTGTTTTGGGTCATGCGGACTCGGGAATTGCATGCGCCCATATAAAAGGCCACTTAAACAATAACAAGAGTTTGGTTTATTTTCCAACTGGATGGAAGGTAGTTGACATGGAGGCTCAGTTTATCCTTTGCAAGTTGCTGTTAATATCAGTGAAATTAAGTGAGCAATTACTTATTTTCCCCCCCGCTCTATTTAGTACTCCTATAGGAGCTCCAACACTGCCTCAAATGTGTAGACTGAAGTTGCAGGTTGCATCAGTGAAGCAGAGAAATATTGACAAGTGAAAGCAAAGCTTTCATTTTTCTATCCCAGTTATGAATATATATTTGAGAATAGTTTCAGTACCAACCTTTGAAATTTAATTCGAGGCTTCTGAGCTTTGAGAGTGAGCTATTCCGTAACTGTTCATAAGAGCTGGACTGGTCCCCTCTCAACCCTTCTGGTTTTGCTACTCAAAAAATATGGTGGTCTGGTTTTGGTACTTAAAAAATAGGGTGGCTACATCAGTGAAAGGTGTATTTTATTCTACAAAGGGAAGTAATCTAAGCTACTCATACCTGCATGTTCTAAACTCCATGTGTTTTCAAATTGAGAACAAATCCTTTAAGCAAGACTTGTTTAGTTCCTGTATTTTATCATTAGCAGTTACTCAGCTGCATGGAGTGCAAATCTGAAATAGCTGACCTTAAGTCAGAGGACTGATTTAGAGAGAGGTGAGTGATAGTACAACTTGGCCCTTCTTCCATTTAGTCTCTACCGATTTCCCCTTTCCGTTATGCTCAGGACAATTTTATGGAAATCATTACCATAGATCAGCCTTTTTGCAGTTCTCTAAACTTCAGAAAGTTGTTCTTAATAAACTAACAGCACTGAAAATGCTAATTTATTTTAGTATGTACTATGTCATGTAAGATGTTGGCGAGAACTGTGTAGCAACAGTACATTAATACATAGAAAATAATGTTTCAACATCAGAAAGTAATAATCCACCAGCTCCACACATTACCAAAAGATATGTCAAATACGTGAGTGTTTGGTGAACAGACTGAGTGTAAACATTAAAATTGCGGCTCTGGAACTGCCAGGAATAGAGTTACTCTTGCTTTTTTATGCTGTTTGCCTGTGAAATTGTTTTCTAATTACTTGCTGTGTTAATAATGAAAATTGAACATTTTGAAACCTCAAAACAGTTCTACATTTATTAATTACAACAGGAAGATAAGCAGAGCAAGTGACTACGGTGTGATGTGAGATATTCTAATATGAAGCTTCAAATGCCTCTTCCCCTCCCCCGCTCATTGAAGTCACCAGCAATCAGACTGTTTCCTCATGGTTCCAGATCCTACATGCTGTTATTAGGAACATTAGATATTCTGTATCTTGAGAGGTTTACTTTAGTTCTTGGCTGGAGTGGGATAAACTAAGATAAGCATTCTTACTAAGTGCCAAGACATTTCCATCTTGAGAGCATCCTCAGCATCACCTGGCGGTACGCTACACGTAAATGATCCTGAGAGTCTTGCCAAATTGTAAACCAAAGATTGTATATTACTTGCACAGAAAAGGCAAGGTGAGGAATCTCACATTCATGGTTAATGTATTCCCATAAAATCTTTTTCCACAGTAAAGAGGGCTTGAAAATTTTGAATTAAGTCCATAAACTAATTATTTTCAGTTCCAGTGTTGTTTCTTTTCTAATGAAACTCCTGACTCAGTGATTTTGTAAATGGCCTGCAGTTATATGCCCCTGAGCATGGTCTAATGAGGGCTGGAGGGTGCCTCTTAGATCATGTTGAAAAATTAAAGGGACTGTTTTTCCTCTAGCTTTTCAAACTAACTATTCTCTCTTTTTTTTTTTTTTTTTAAATACGAGAACAATCCTTTATATATATGTTGAAATCCTCTTCAATGGCACCATTTTCCTGTCTGCAGCTTTGATGTACTGCACGTACTTAGAAAAAGGCTATGCTTTGAGAACAGTGGTCAATAGATCCCATCGTGGTCCTAGCTGTTTAACGGTGAATTCGAATGCGGTTGTATGAATGAACTGAAATTCAACAGAGGAAGAGAATCTCTGTTTTGTTCAAAACAAAGCCATTCTTTTCATCTCCAATATTTTGTACCCATCTTATATCCACATTTCCATCATTTGAGCACAGTACAGTTAATGGAAATAGACCACAAATACCTCTTACCCACTTCTCTGCTTATGTGCTGTGACTTGATGCTTGATTTGATGTTGCCTGTTACCTGTATCTCTGGTCTTAATTTGCGTGCACTTAGTGACTTTGTTTACCCTTCTGTTGCACTGGCAAATTCCATTGAAGCTCTCTAAAATAAGGCATAAGCAAAATTGCATGGTTTGCTCTTTACATTGCCTTTCACTAACAGCTGCAAAATATTGTTCTTTTAACACTTCTGACCAGCCACAATACTAACAAAAGGGACTATTGCCCAACTATCTGATAGTTCAAAACAGCGTGTTGGAATACTACTTCCTTATAGTTAACTTTGCCCAGCATTGACCTGGAAAATTATAGAGGCAAGCATTCATGGTCTTTGACCAAATCATGTAATCTCCAAATCTCTGCAACAGAACAAATCCTGACTGTAATCCTGTATGTAGCTCTGGCACGGTTTCCTCTAGAAGAGGGTTTCTTCAGTTATTAGATTAATAAATGTGTATGGTACGGTTATTTAAATGATTTGTATGACACTGGAGTCCAAGAGTGTATTGGATTAAAAAAAAACCAACAACCAAACACTAGAAATGCAAACAGAAGATGAAATTTGACTGTAACTCAAAACTAGCTTCATTTTTGACTGTCAGGTTGCCTCATCATGAAAAGTAAACAACATAAGGCAGAATGATCCAATACGGAAACTGTGATCCCTCACAAGGCAAAACAAGCTGACGTAAAGGATAGAATGGCTTGAGACTGATCATGAGGTGATAAATAAATGACAGTGTAGAGGAAAAACATCAGCAGAAATAGCCTGTATTTAAATAATAAATGAGTAATGAAAATCCATGTTAGAAGCACTAATTTCAAAGATAGTTTAGAAAATCACAAGAAAGGCAGTGATACCTGAAAATGAGAAAGCCAGGCTCAAGAATTAAGATATAGGAATGAGACAACACCAAGTCTAGATCTCGCTGTTTGTGACGGGGAACTGAGTCGTGCTTAGTGTGCCGTGCTTCTTGTTTTGTTTCCTAGTGCAATCAGGTTACTTATTCCAGCCTATTATAAGTCTAGAGTTATACCTCTTCTTATCTCTCGAGGTCCATGTCTTTCTAGATGTGAATTTAACTGCATGATCAGGACAGAGCCATCAGACGAGGTGGTGTGAATTAATAATGATGTCTGTATAAATGACAGTTCCCCAGCCACTCAGGAATTTAACATTTCTAAAAGCAAACATCGGATGTTTTGTTATTCAAGAAACCTTTGAGTTGTTTGGGTCAGTCTTTTGTGTTTCTGTGTTGTCTTTTGTTTCTACCTGTCCTACCTCAATAGTTAATAAGTTAACTTGTGTCAAGAGCTAGGCAGGAAGGAAAAATAGAAAAGTAGCTGCTGAGTAATTTCTGAGCGTATCGACAGAGTCGTGTCTTTTAAACTATGATTCAACTTTTCTGTGTAAATGGAGGCAGAAAAAGCCAAGGCAGACAAGGGCTCATCATTTTATCCTGCGTCTGCAGAAAGACCCGTGTCTGACAGCTGATGCGCCGCAGTCTTGCGTTACACGAGTACATCATGTACCTGAGAATGGAAGCTCTTCCACAAATAGTCACTACTTAGCTATGACTGTAGAAGTTGCACTGTTATTGCATGAGCATCTTTAACAGGAAAGGATGAACTTTGTTCTTTTCCAGTAAAGATGTTATCTTTATTAAAAGATCCCTCAGAGCTGCAGTGCACCTGCCCTTTTATAGGCAGCTGCATTTGACCTGTTGGAAATGTTTTTAGCATCAGCAAACAATTAGTGTTGTCTGTTTCTTTTTGTTTTCTGGGGTTTTTTTTGTGTGTGTTTTTGTTTTGTTTAAAAAAAAAAAGCAAACAACGATACTTTACTGCCTTTCCTTCCTCCCCCTTCCTCCGACTCAGAAACTGAAAATCACTTCCCGGTGCCCCAGTTAAAGGAAATTTCTTCAGAGATATAACATCAGGTGATTTATGCATTTCTTTCTGGTATAATATAGATAGGGGAACCTTTCAGCATAATTACTTAACTAGCCAAATATTTATTTTAGATATATTGTAGGTTGTATTGCTCTACAGCACATTAGACAAAGTACATATTGTGAGAGTGGGTGGAACCTGGCGGCTGCTTTCATTCATCCCGACCGCTCAGACTTTTATCAAAAGCCACTCCAGGGAGGCGAGACTTACCGCTCCCATGGGAAACTGCAGAAAACTTTTTATTATTATATCTCTGGCAGGAGTCTAACGAAGGGTAGATTTTCACTGGTACGGGTGTTGACAGTAATGCATCCTGCATCCTTTCTGGAGCAGCTGATTGTACAAGAGAGCGCTTCTTACAGGATTAAGTCTGTTGCATGCACCGGGGAGGGGGGGTGTGGGGGAGCTAATTTGCCTCACATTTGTATTACGGCATTGCATTATTTAAAGGAAAATAGTGCTCAGTAGGCAGTGAGATGGCAGCTGCGACGTCTCTTGGTGGAGAGCGAGCCCAAGGGACAGGAGTGGGCCGGAGGCTTGGGCAGAGCAGCCCATGGAGGAAGGCTTCTGCAGCTTCCTCTGGTGGGCCTGTCTGCAGGGCTCGGGTTGGTGCCACCAAATCGTAAAAAGACTCTTCCGTGATGGAATCTTGAAAGCAATGTTGCTCTCCTGTACAGAGGATCTGTCCTTTAAGTGGAAAGGCCAGCACGCTGCAAACTTTGCACCACCGTAGGCATCTTAATCTGCGCCAATAATGTATTTGAATCGATCCACCTTTGTGTTTCAGAGCACTTTGGAAAAAAAATCATACTGTATTTTCTGTCTCAGGTTGGAAGGCGTGAGCAGGAAAAGGGACTTGCTTCAGAATTATAAGGCAAGTGGGAGAAACTGGGATGAAACCAAAGTTTCCTGATCTTTGTGGTGCTTTCAGTAGCCGCCCAGCCCAACAAAAAGTATACAGCCGTTCACATTGGCTTTACTTAACTTGCTTAAAGTTAAGCAAGTACTTAAATACATTTTTGCAATTAAATGTTGTCACTGCAGGCATGCCATTATAACCCGATTATTAATACTACTAAAAAAGAAACATGATATTATTTTACGTATGAGCAAGAGAATTTTCCTCTTCTGGCTACACGCTGAGAAGTAGGTGGGGGGCGGGAAAAGGATTAACAGGGTGGGGGTGGAAAAATGTATTTTAACAGAAGAAAGAGCATGCACAGTTATTGTCTCACAGCAAGAAATAAACATTGTAATCATAAACAAATGTAACCTTGAGTACAGAAGACAGTGATTTTATTGTATTGACATATGGCGCTGGGGCAACAATGGAGGATTTGTTCTCTCACATTAGTCAGGACACGTTGGCAGGCAGGCCCTTTCTGTGGCCATTGCTTCCACATAGCATGTGTCAGAGCTTGGATTATAAAATAGCTAGGAATGTACAGGCAAAGGCAAGGAGAAGGCTGACTTTGAGGGGAGACGGGGGAACCTCTTCAACTGAAGGCCCGAGTGTGAATGTTCTCAAGAACACTGGAAACCAAACCAGCATCGAGTTAGCTTCCCTTCCGTAGTGAGCCTGCGCTGCCTTTCACGTTCATTTAAATGCTTAGATTTACACTCTGCAAAATGTTATCTGTGTGTGGTATCTTAAGGCATAATAATCCAAAGTCACCTCTGCAGATCTCTGCAAACTGTGATGATACAAACCGACGATGTGGCTCCACACAAGACCATGTCCTTTCCTCCTGTGTCAGGTTTCTGCTGTCAGTGCTACCAGCTTAGACTCCATCAGGTTCCTCAAACAGATCCTATGGGATCATGTTTCTTAATGTGGATCTCAGTGAGAAGTGGGAATTGTTTCTTGTAAAAGCAGCTACCCTTGAAGGAAGGAGACTTTTATTGTGTGCTCATGGACACAATCTGGACAGCCCAACCAACTGACAGACGGCACTGCATAAGGCTGTGAGAAAAGCCTTGGCCATCCAAGAGTTTCCGGCTTTTCAATTAAGCAAAATCAAGAATATATTTGCAAAGTAGTACTTGCTCTTTTTCTTTCTTTCTCTTTCTGTTCATCATATGTTAGTGATGCCTTCAGGTTTTTGATAACTTGACTGCATTGTGGTTCTTGCTGTAATAGGAAAGAGCTCTTCCTGTAGGATTTTTGTCCTGTGTGTTCAGAAAGGCAGAGTGGCAAAAAGGTGATATTGATTTCCTTTTTAGGGGGGGGACAAGTGAGGCAGAGAAGAAAAAAAAGAAAAAATCTTCACCAAGGTCCTTTAGGATATTTGTGCAGAACTGCGTATTAGTGCAAGATCTCCAAGTCCAGTGCAGTGCCTGTTTAATGCGTTGTTTGTATGTGCTTTCAGAGTATCTTCCAACTCTTCGCTTGTTTGTTTAGAATCCAAACTAATTTTAAACAAAACCCCTGTTTTGTCCAGATCAGATTGCAGATGCTGGATGCAAATGTAACATGAAGCTCAGATCCTGTTTGGGTTTTCTGTTTGTTTGCTTGTTTTTAGTTCTAACACTAGGAAGCTTTTAGGGATGTTAAAAGCAAAGAAAAAAACAACTCAGAGTTATTCTATTCCAGTGCAAGCACAAAGAGAGGGTCTCCGTTATATCAGTACAAGGAAAAACCCAAGGCCTGCATGTTCCTTTCCCTGGAAAGTGTTTCCTGCTCTGAAGTAACATCCCATGAAGGAAAAGCTCCCATTTTGAGACAGTAACACTAAAGAATGTTTTTGTACATTGACAAGCATACACAACAAATTCTGGGGCAAATCTTCAGTCCAATAATGCTTCTTAATACCCCACTGGCATATGGAGCCCAGAGAGAAATATCTAAAAGGTGACCCTTTGTTTGTTGCTGCTGTTAAGATCACACCCTGTTTCTTGTGAGACACTTTTCTAAGAGAGCAGCTCTCTCTGAGAGTCAGGGAGTAACTCAGCCTGGAAGGGGCCTCTGTAGGCTGCCTGGTCTAACAGCCACGCTCAGAGCAGGTCCAACTTTGAAGTTAGATCCAGCTTCAAAGATAACTTGGGTTGCTCAGGGCTGTGTCCAGCTGGGTTTTGGACATCTCCAAGGATGGAGACTCCTTGGCCCCCCTGGGCGCCTGTTCCAGTCTGTGACCACTCTCATGGTGAAAAAAGGTTTCCTAACATCTAATTGGAATTTCCTTGGCTGCAGCCTGTGTCTATCGCCTCTTTCCTTTCACTCTGCACCTCCAGAAGTTTGGCTCTGTCTTCTTTAAAAGCACACGTTATATAGATGAAGAAAACCGTAAGATCTCCCTTCACCTTCCCTTCTTGAGACTGAACCAACCCAGTTCTCTCAGCCTCTCCTCTTCTGTTATGTGCTCCAAATCCCACCAAGTCAGCAGACCGGTCCCTTCATCCAAAGCAAAAACTCAAATTAATTTGCAACAGATATGTGTCTGCTTTCAAGACATCAGTGAAGGCCAGACACGTGGGGTAAGTTATTTCCATGTTTGAAGGGAAATGTGTTGGCACAGACACAAGATACCTTGTTGCTAATGTAATTTTTGGCAGGTATGTTCACTCAGACAAGTTTGTTCGATGCCAAAAGCAAAGCGTAGTGTAACTTACATTTCTCACATGTGGCCTCACAAGCGGTCCTGTGTTCAAAGCGCCCTTCAGCCTGTGTTGCCTCGGCCTTTCTCCTGCTGCATGGCAATGCATGTCGGAGAAGAAAATTCAGTAAATTATTCGGTAAATAGCAAAAGAAATAGTTTTTGAGTACTCCTGTAGCTTTTGATTAGAATTTCAATTTAGTTGTATGAATGCCCAATATTATTCCCTTTATTCCAAAACATTCAAAAATATTTGAAGAAATATGCGTATGGTTTGAATTATTTTGCAGAGTGATTCTTCACTGATTTCCTAGATAAAATCCATTCCAGCTTATAAAAATCCTTTCTGGACCTTGTCTGTCACCAGCTTTTATCTCGCTTGCCCCATTGGAACCTGTCTTCATTGTAAACAGGGTTTCAAAGACGTTGTGAGGACAGATTGAATGTCCAAACAGAGGAAACAAAGCCTAATTGTGTCGAAAGTTTACTTTGGGGTTTTTTGGGTGTTTTTTTTCCCCTCACAGAGTCAAATGGGCCTTTACTTGAATTAATTTAATTGTTGTAGAAAAGTTTTTTTGCTGTATGCGCTGCAGGGTGTCTTGGTTCTCTTTCTTTAGTCCATGTTTTCATGCCAGGTGAGGATGGAGAGTGCTTTCTCAAGCAATATGCTGACATTACGCCTTCTTGGCTGTGGAGGGCTGGAGTTACTTTGTTTTCTGTGTATACGGCTCTGAACCTATGGGTGGCCAACAGACTGTCTGACAGTCTGTATAGACAACTGACTATATATATCACTTGTCCACCTATTTGCAATCACCTTTAACACATAACACAGTTGCTTAAAATTGCCAGCAGGGAAAAGGATGCTGTTGTGTTTCTCTTACTAGTTATCGTACGGTTAAAAAGCTGCTTGCCTACAGAGTCAATGATACCAGAACATAAGAGCAATCTCTGAGGAGGAGAAATGAGGAAGGAATTAATATGAGGAGGGAAGCGTGTGGCATTTCCTGCTCTGCCAGCTTTCACAGTGGCTGCCTTCAGGATGAAAACCAGTGGCGTGTAATTCTGATGGCTCAGCTTAGCAGGGATCGCAAGAGCGGCATTTGGCACTGCACTTGGTCATTTTGTCGTGATGTTACTAGCCTAACTTGCATTGGTTTAGAAACTTCTCTGAGCCCCAGATTCCTGCTTGCTAAAACTGCTGATGGATGCAGTGTTCATGAGAAATTTCTACTGTCCATGTTGTAGAAAGGCAGCCTATTGTAGCTTTTTAAACTATAAATCATGGCTGTGATGCTGATCATGCAATTGTGCTGTGGACAGTAATCTTCAATGACCTTACCAGAGAAGGGTTGGGTTTTTTTCCATTAGTAGTGGCATTGAAGATGCCCATAGCCAAGACACGGAGACCAAGAGCCCCTCTGTTCAGGTTTGGTTTCACACCAGAATTTAATTTTCATCCATGTTTGACTGATTGAACTTGTGTTCTTCCACTTCCCAGTTCCTAAATCAGAACTAAATATATGGGTGTTTTTCCTCACTGGGGACACAGTGTGAATGACCAGAGTGGTCATTGCTGGTGCTATTGCTGCACGAGCACCTAGGGCCCATCAAGGCTGGTACCGGGCTGACTCCCAAGCAAACACAAGTGAACAAGTCACTCTAAAGGGAAATCTCGGTACATGAATATATGTCAAGTAATTTGAGGTGTCTTTAATGATACGATGCATGAGTTGAGGTCTCACCTGCAATGCCTGTGTCCTACAGCACTCCTCTCGGGACCCAAATGAGTTATTTTGTTTTGGATTTAAACTGTCGCACTGTACGCTCCTGTTTAGTCTGTGATCTATTTCTACTATATTACAGCATCACTAGCTGTTCTTCTGTAGGCACCTGTGATTTGTTTGCTCCTTCCTAAGTTACTTCAAAATAATTTTTACTGAAGTTCATCTTCTGGTTTTGGACATATTGAATGTTCTGAAGTGTTTTATCACGTTATTATATTCCACTATTTCCATACTAGTCAAGAGCCCTGGAGGACAGGATTAGGCCCTGAATCGATGTTTGCAGTATCTCGTTACTTGATTGCTATATGCACACTTTTTGCTTGTCATACGCCATTGTTCAAGTCATTCATTACATAATTATTATTTCCGGGATGAATACTTCAAGGATATTTCAGATACCTGTTCCTCTGTAGGAATTGTTTTGGCAGTGAATCACTGATAAATGTTCTTCTGTCAGCTGCAAACATACTCTATGGTGTTTACATTTAAACTATTTCTTTCACTAATTTTGATAAAGTTGTGTATGACACGTCAGAAGTCTTCTTCAATCTGAAATATATCTACTGCTCTCCTGTTACCTACTAAACCTATTAATCCATCAAAGAAGGAAATTGGACTGACTTGCCATGTTTTTTCTAGTTCTTTTTATCACTGTTATTTATATTCCAGTAGCTGAAAATTGTTTGCTTAATCATTTGCTCTAGAATATTTCCAGGACTTAAGCATAGTTGGAATTTCATCAATCATTCTGTTATTCCTCTTCTCTCTCTCTTTTTTTTTTTTTTTGTGTCCCTGTCCTCTGTATACTCTCAAAGGTGATTTCCTATGGTTCAAAGACCATTTTGATTAGTTCCTGGAGTAGTCAAGACCGGATTTCTTGAAGCCTTGCTTATTTAGATATATCTCTCTTGTCTAAATAATCTGTCTTTCTTCTGTCCTCCAGCCAGCATTTGTTTTCTTTGGTGTCCACAGAGAAGGAAAAGCCTTTCTTTTAATATGAATTGACTTCTACAGCTACTTTACAGGTCTAAAATGTGGAGTATCAAACAAGTAAGTGCCATTACTCTAAAAATGGTGGTAGTTACCCTGCCTGTAGAAGAACTACTGAAGTGATTTGGCTGATCCTCACATCAAGTCAATAGTAAAGGAATGGCACCCAGACATTTTTGACTCTTTCTTATGATATGTAGCACTGAGACCCTTCATCGTGGGTCAGGACTCAATTGTGCTAAGCTCTGTGCAAGCAAGATGATCCTGTCCCAGAGCACGTCATAGTGAAAACTTATGACAGGAGGCAGGCAATATGGACAGACAGACAGCACCACTACAGGAAAACCCAGAAGTCAACAGTAGTCTGTAATAAGAGCAGCAAATCAGAACTTGGCCTTAAATTCTCCTCTCAACAGCATATTATTGCCTGAAAGAACATCCCGTGAATGTTCAAGATGAAAGATTCTTTGGTGATGCTGACTCTTCTTGAGGTGAAGAAGTCTGAGCAAATTTATGCAATGGAAACTGCAGTTACTGAATTTGACCGATTGAAATTTCCATTTAAGCACCCCTGCAAACAAAATGACCATCTCAGGCTGTCTTTGGCCTCGTTGTGCACAATTTGCAAGCTTGGTATCCCATCGGCCTTGCAAAGAGAACTAGAAATACAGTATTCCCTCTCGTCTATTGCGAAAGGATCCACATGGAAATGTAGAGTTAGTAAAACATCTTCAGTCTCAGTATATAATTCAGCATTCAAAGTCACAACCAGACCTAGAAGCTTTCTGACACCCGCTGTGCATTTCTGCAGGCTATTGTGTTAGCTTTGTGCATTCTTTTATTTTCATTGTGCATATTTTTATTCTCATTCAAGATTCACCAGAGAGAAATATATTGTACGTGCACAGTGACTACACAGTCTTACTGTCCAGCCTCTATTTTGTGTCATGTGTATTTAAAGCACTCTGACCTGTTTTGTGAATGTACAGCATGATCTGCAACATAGATGAATCCGGGGTAAATAAAAACAATATACGAAATATTGTTATCTTGATGGGGTAACTACAAAATTTATCTTCCTTGTACTGTAACTTTAAACTGACAATTTAAAAAAAAAAAAAGCCTTACAGGGATTTTTTTTTTTTGTCTGATTGTGGTATATAGAAGTAAATCTAGGGATACATGAGCTGGACTTAAGCAGCCATCCTACCTTTCACTATTTTGTAGTGTTTGAGGGGATGTGGGATATAGCTGTAGCTGTTCAAGTTGAGGATAAAGAACTGAGAAGGTGAGGACTGCTAATGAAAGGACTGGTTTGCTTATTGCTAGGAAGGCAGATTAAGATACCTTAATACACAGTTACTCATTATTTTAGGAGTGTGTGTATTTAGGCTAGCGATGTCTAGATAGCATGGGCATAGGAGAGTTTGAAATTCTCCTACATAGCATATTACATTGTGCTATGATCTTTCTGACATCTGAAAATCTGGAAGAGAGCTCACAGAGAAGTTAAGGATGTAACTGGCTACATGCTGATTGACTTCCAAAGTAAAAGATTATATAATTCAAAACATGTTTTAAAGAAGGTCTCCATGACTGGAATATGTGTAAAACGGACAGTTACTAGACCAGAAAGTAGACAGGTTGTTCATGTGTTTTAGTGGATGTTTCGATGCTGTGGGTGCTACGTGCGTGGTTTATGTAGTATACTTTTACCTTATAGTTTTGTGGAACTTGTACATCATCTGTGGGTCAATTGAATTTTTAAACCAACTATAACTTTTTCACTCCGTGAAAGCAGGCGAAAGGCTTCCGTAACTTGTGCTTCTCCTTTTAGACAGCAACTATACCGATTTGCTGACATGGGGTGGTTTTCAGAGTGGTACCCAAGCCTGCAAATAAAATGTGTAGCATATCTATCATGCACGTTAGAAGCACGGTTTTCCAAACCCCGTGGTCGGCAACACTGTCTCTGTGCTTGATTGACAGATTATTTGATTTGTAACAATTCCCAGCCTGCATGTCCTTCTCTTAAGCCAAACATGCAGCCGTATGCTATCATTCCTGGAGTTCCCTGCTGTGTTTGTGCAGGTTGTGGCCACCACGTGCACATGACTAACTTTACTCGTGTGAGCCATCCCAGTTAGATATGCACATAGGAGGCTGCGATGCCGTACCCTAAATGATCAAAGAAGTAATCCAAATCCTGAATTCTTACTTTCATTCAAGCACGCACATAATCCTTAGCGTCCCAAGTAGTGTTTTAATTAGCTATTGAAAGCAATAAGTGTTAGGCTCTGAAACTGATTATACATCTAAAAATCACTTGGGCTAATTAAATAATTTAGTTTTCATTCATGTTCCATTGGTTCTTTCTCTCCTTTTATTAATTTTAACCCACAAAAAACCTCACTAAAATCACCCTCAGTGTAAGTGCATGCTCATAGACTTTGCTCTAATCCCTACAGTGTGTTGGATATTACTTTCAACTCAGACCTAATTAACAGTGTATGTTCTCTATTGAAATCAGAGCATTTCTGTATATTACATGTCAAAACAGATACTTGTTGTGTGCTGTCATTTTCAGAATATTGTTCTTGTCCATGTCTGGTACAATCCTTAATTTTAGGAGGCGTCACGTTACGCTAGAGATTCCTCTGACAGAAAGCAAACCTTAATTTTGTCCTTTTTTTCTTCCCAGTATATTTGTACTGGTTTTAAAACTGTGTTTGATTGAAAAATGTGCTCTAGTTTCCTAAAAGAGGTGTCCTTTTCAAAACTACTGGTGATGCCCTTAGTGAAGGGCACAGGATTTGAATGGGCATTGAGATTAAAGGACTTTTCTGGATCGGGTGTGAGTCCTGGCGATACAGCAGTATTGGAAAGGTGACTGCCGCCAATAGCTCTGCTTCTGTCAGTAGCAGGAGGTTTTCAGGTTAGCACAAGGCATAAGCACACGTTTAAATTCTCTTTGCATTTAAGGTGGAAAAAGACTGCTTTGCAGAAGCCCTGCTTTGTAGAAGGTGGCTCGGTTACTTACGTGATGAAAAATAAACATTTGCTGAAGTGTTTCACTGAAGCAATGCCCAAAACTAAAATGGAAAAAAAAAAAAAAAAAAGACAGAAGTAAATAAGAAGTAGTAGAACAGCTGTGATGCAGCATCTCACTTATAGTCAGGATGCTGCTTTGACATCTAGGCCTGCCAATCACAGGAATGAATGTCTGACTCAGAGAGAAGGGCCACCTGCTTCATTGGGGCTCAGAGGAGTGATCCTAGTGTTAGTGATTTCATACCTGGGTTGCTGAAGGCACAAGTATGTCAAGATTTTGGTATGGCCAGAATGAAGTATCTGTAACTAGATTTAAAACTCAAGTACCACTTACTATTCTCAACTCTCTTCAATGGCTGTCTCCTACCGTTGTAAGGTTCTTCAAATCTGCATTGTTGAGGTGAAGAGATGAGAAGGACCACTTGTGGTGGTGAGGGAGGTTGTTGGATAATTTAATTTTAAATGCAATTGTGTGGTAAGAGCTAGCTTTTTTTTTTTTAACTTTCCTGTCATTTTAGAGACATTAGTGGAATTCAGTGCTTTTAGCACCTCATTTATTTAGTTATTGGGATAGAATTGCAGTTGGAAGTCTTATTTCAAATGAATCATTTTTTGTTGCTAATATTTAGCAGAGGGAATACTGTTTTGTGGTTTTACACTCGGTCATTGACACTGAGTGGATTTGTCTGAAATAATAAAACAGTTTCTGATAAAATGACTGTGGATCCTCCAAGAAATTTGAATTTTCAGTGTAAGAATCTTTCAGGCAGGTTGATTTTAGAAACTGTTTATGGATAGGTGCTGATCATGGAACAGATTTATTTAGGATAGCTGAACGCGAGACTTAAGGCTACATAATCTTCTAGAATGTATATAAGGGTAAGCAGCTGAGATTCTGAACACACAGAAGTTACGTGATTTTCTCTGGACAGTTGTAGTAAGCCCAGCCCAGATTTTAGCAAGAGTTTCTGCCTTCAAACTGCACAAGAGCTGCTGTGGCTGGTGGTGATTCTGCAACTTCCTTTGTTAACTCAAAGACACAGATAACTTAATTTTCAAAAGCAATTAACTTGTGTGTTGGAATGCTCACTTGAACACACCTTTAAAAATCTGAGGATGTGCTATTTTCTGCAAAACCAGGCTCTTTTCTGTTGGTTCATGTCTGTCAGGTAAAAAAAAAAAAGTAGCTTAGACCACTATTCCAAGTGAGCGTCATTTTTTTAGTGGAAAAAATAGGATAGCAAAATAAAAGTTACCTGATTCTATTTAAGGTGTGCCTGAAGCAGCATGGGCAACTGCTTGAGCTGCTTGAGGGACACCTGTGTTCGCCATTGATGTATCGACCTCAGGCAAGGTGCATCCCCTCTCTGTTCTTCAATTCATAAAACAGAGATAACGCTCAAGGCCGCCTTTGTCACATGCTTTCAGATCTTCTGATGAAAGGAGCTTCACAGAAACAAATAATAACCCTATTCACTGAGAATTTCATATCACGGCAGACTTATTTTCCAGGTTAGTGCAAATGGATCCAGGAGTTCTGGAACCAGGAAGCCCAATATGTGCTCTAGGCTAGTCCAGCTCTTCAAGTGAAGCTTGTCCTGCAAAACAGACACTTTGTAAGTCTCTCTCCTAAAAGGATTCTGAACGTCTGATATGTTATCTGCTTATTCTGATTCAGATAGCACCTGGTCTTGGTTGATTGCCTTTTTTACTTTTTTTCTTACCCCCTCCCCCCCCCTCTCCCCCAACTTTCAGAAACTCAGTCTTTGAACTCTTCATTCCTGTCAAATCAGGTTGATGTTGACCTACAGGATCAGAAGTTGCTATGGGGGTGGGATGGGTGGACAGAAAGTCTTGCGTAGCATGACTCTGTAGGTCTCATATCTTTAGGAAACCAGGGCAAATCATGCCTGGTTTTATTCTCTTTGCTTTGAAAACCAGAGAATTGAATTGCCAAAACAGTATCTCCAAACCGGAAGCTATCTTTATCCTTAAAAGATGGGATGGGATGCTAGCCAAAAAGTGAAAGAATAAAATTTACAACACAAATGAGATTGCTTTGTGCATGACTATAGCAGGTGAGATCCCAGTTAAAATATTCCTTGCTACATAATCTGATTTAGTACAACTGCTTGCTACAGAAGAAACGGGTGGAAGTTATATATAGGACTCCTTGTTCCACGTGGTGTTGAGCTATCCAGAGAAGACAAAAGAATATATGGTTACCCTTATAAGAGGGCACAGAAAGGAGAGGAATAGTCTGTTTTCCACATTCATGGTGATGAAGTCAAGTCTTTGCACCGAGAAAGAGGTAAGGTAGATATTTTATTGGAGAGAGGGAAACTTTCTAGTGCAAAGGTTGAATGGATTGTGCAGGGAATAGGTGGAGCCTCTGTCATTACATGGTTTTTTAAAACAGGATTATGCAAATACCTGTCAGGAATGGCCTAAGAATACCTTATGTCTACAAGACGTTCTGAGCTCGATTTGAACAACCTTTTCTATGATTCTTCTATGAAGTCCAAGTTGCCTTGTGAAACACAGATATGTAATGATGTAAAAAGACCTTTGTGCAATAAGCTGTTAAATTTAAGATTTGTCTAGCTAGAGACTGACACAGCTGAAAGTTTGGCTTCTGTAAAACAAACAAGCTCATAGAAATAAACTATCTCAAACAAGTCAGTCAGTCCTCAGAGGAGGGAGGACCAAAGCCTTTGAAAAGAGCTATAACCTGCCAAATAGCAGTAGGACTCAGAAGTACTTTCAGCAACAATATGAACACAACTCATAAAATGCTCGTAAATGCCACATAACACTGCTAACTTGCTAAAGGCTACAAAGGCTTTTACCTCACCCGGGCAGCTCCCAAGCAGAAAGAAGTTTCTCGTCCTTGGCTTCAGTTGTGAATCTTGGAAGCTGATGCTATGTGAGATGAAGTGTCCTCCATATCCTGTCCACGGTTAGAGAAAGATAAGGTATTATCCAGCAGGGAAACGAGCTGCACTGTGCTAGGAATTTAGATGACAGAACATGGCAAGTGATGTTGCATCTAAGGTCCAGATCCCAGAGCCTTTCTTATACATCCAGTTCTTATTTAATCTGTCCTGGAGTCAGATGCTTGTTCAGCCACATAACAATTTCCTGAGATACTGACAGAAAACTCTACCAGCTCAGAAGATGGTTGTAATATCTTTGAGCGCTGCCCGGTGGCACTAGATCCAGCAGCAGAATTTGTGCGGAGTGCTGAACTTTTGGCTATACAGCATTTCACTGCTGCTGTTTCTTTGTCTCCCTGTTGATGCTACTATATACTTTTCCACTTGTTTTAACGGGCAGTTATGAATAAATAGCTAAACTGAAAGTTTAACACACAAATTGTACTTCAAAAGAAAGCCTTTAGCTGAGCAATATTGCATTTTCTACATAAAAAAAAAAAATTCTATCAGAAGTTTTTTATCAGAAAACTGAAAACCAAAAAGGCTAATGATGATTTGTTGCATTTTCTGTTTTGCTTTCTAGTTAAACAAACTAAATTTATTGAGAGAAGCCTCTAGTTTTCCAGTCAGCACAAGTACCAGGCTTACAAAAGCATTTTGGCTCTGCAGAAAAACAGCATAAAGATTTGCTTATGGGGAAATACTAACTTGTCACATTAAACTTACTGAACCAGGAGGGAAGAGAAACCCTGACAAATCCGCAAACGGCGATGCTCGCAGTCTGCCTTGAACTCACCAAGTATGACCAACAGTGACACTGCTGTCTTAATGTATTGCTGACAGAGCTGCTGTCCTCATTAACCTTTGATGAAACAAGATGTCACTTTGTTCACATCAAATGCTCCTTGATGCCAGCGCTCAGAGACTGTTTTTGTTGCTGATGCAGACATCAGCTATTGTTGAAAACATTCTCTCTCCCTTCCAGCATTTCGCTGCCCATGAGGATTTATAGGTGCTGATCATTATCAGTCTGCAAATGGAGTCTGAATTCAAGACTGTGTGTTTAATTTATGCAGCTTTAAATTATTTATTTTTAGTAAAAATGTTTATTTTTAAGTATAATTTAGGTATATTTAAACACCTCAAAGTGTTAAATTCCTGATGCACTTCAGGATGTTGCCATGAACTCAAGGATACATTTGAGAGATCCCATCATCTTTTTTGAGGCTACTAGAACTATTAAAGAAATATTTACAGCATTTAAAACACTACATAGTAGAAGCACATTGTAGCGGGAAGAGAGGTATTGAGTTGTGAAGTATTCTGGTCAACATCGCGATTAAACAGTGATGTATCCTGCATTAGAACTGAGGTCTCCTAATTCCTGGTCTCTAGCCGTTTATCAGCATTGCCTTCTATTATCAACATGAGGAGCTGATCTCGCTCTTCTATGTACAGTAAATATCACGTCGCCTAGCAAGGAAATTCTGACTGACCGTCTCTAATCTGGGAATAAATTATGCCAAAAAAGTATTAGTTTTGCTTAGTCTTTACTTTGCATGGTAAGTACATTCATTTTGCTATGAGATAAATGAAGGGGGAGCAAGAAGAAAAAGGAAGAATTTTGGTTTCCTAGCCGAATATATAAATTTTTAGTACTGTGAGATCAGAGGTGCACGTTCTCACAGTGCTTTGTGTTTGTTACTTTCGTGAGTAGGACGATATTTACAGACAACCTCTAATGACATTTCTTCCACTTTATACTCCTCAGTATTAGGAGATGTTGCAGGTTTTGCGTTTGATTTGGTTTTTTTATTTATTTATTTATTTTTTGCACGATTAGGTTTGCAAACATTACAGCTGTCATGCAATTGTAACATCTTGGGAAGCAGCTGAAGATAAGACTGGGGATTCTTCTAATTTGCTGTTGTGCAGAGGAGGAACGTCTGATCAGAGCCTGGTGCTGGGATTCTAGCTGAAGGCCATATCATGCCTGAAGGGGTGCTGAGCTTTCTAAGCTTTGTGGAATAAAATAGCTCTACAAGAAGCGGTCTTTAAGAAAAAGATTTGAAGGAAAGGAAGGTATCAAGGAATCACCTTGAAAACAGTAAGTTTTTTAAGGTGTAGGAGCCATTTCAGACTCTTGCAGTGAGAGGAGGCAGCAGAGGTGAATGTTAAAGAAAGAAAGTGTAAGTAGATGAGATGCAGGCAGAAGCATTTTCATAGGAAATGTAGGAAATATTATTAGTTTGCTTAGCACTGAAGTGCATCTGTCCCTTATTGAGTGATGAAAGCCCAGGAGATTGACCATCCACACTAGACCAGCTTTACAAGATGAGCATGTGAAATTCACGGAATAGCTAACTTACATGAAATATGACCGTGCCACTAAACAGCAACACAATGGAAAGTGCATCTGAGAACACTCATGGAATACAATCAAGCAGAGCTGATACAGAGACCTTGAAAGGTGGTAGTAAATACACTCATTTAAAGACTTTCACCTGTTGCTTTAAATCATTCGTACCCCATGGCATGTCTGCCAGCACTCTGACCCCTGGCGCAGAGTGAGGAACATCAAAGAAAGGAGTGAGCAGATCAGGTCTCAGGTAGGCGTTGCACCCTTGTTCTGGATAAAAGAAGTGTCAGTAAGTTATAAAACAGGTGGAATTGGGGTATTGTAAGCCTGACATGAGTGACCCAACAAACATTAGTAGGATGGTAATGTCCATTTGTGCAGAATCATATAGAAGGCATTTAAAAAGATCATTTAGAATGATTTTTGTTGCCTTGAAGACATGTGAAAATGCAGGCTATCTATTGCTAGCTTAGTAAAAGCTCCTCTTGACTTCCTTTCTTTTTTTTTTTTATTTTATTCTTTTAATCCAAGAAGGATTGAAGGATTTACGGTCTTTGACATTACCTGTAATGACAAGTGAAAATAAGATTCTTTAGCTTTATCAATCAAGTTAATTTTTTTTTTTTGAGCTGCACCACCATGCCATGTAACATCTCTGCTGCCAGGCTACTTATGGTTAAGTATTTACTGTCAGGCACTGTTTTCTGCTGAAATTGCTGTTTTCTCTGGAAATATACACACGCTACTTCCCTTCTCAAAATGTTCTTCATTTGCTTTTAGGTACAACATGTACAGACTGGTTTTAAAACAGTAGAAATTGCTCCCTGGAAATGAACTGTAGTTAAAATGGAAGACAAGCCTATTTACAATCAGAGCCAACAAGTCTGCAAACATACGCTTTGGGTATCTAATATCAGGCCAATTTCAGTAATGTTCGTTTGACTGTGTACTGTATAATCTGTCGTTATTGAACCAGAAAAAGTCTGTTATGAAAGTTTATCACTTCTAATCACTGAATCCTAGCATCAAAATACTTTTTTGAACAAGAATAAAAGCACTTTCGCAAATCCTCTTCAGAGAAAACAGTTTGTAGGGTATTTTTTCTGAACTAAGGGAAACTTTAAGAGTTAAACAGCTTCATGAGAATGTTAATGACACAAGTCTGATGCTGACCTTGGGTCTTTCTGAAGTCATTAATATCTAAGACCATATTGAGAGTGTTCTGTGTCATCCTTTTACCAGACCCAAAGAAATCTGTGCTTTCACAACAGTAGCTGTGATAGCAAAAGCAGAACCATACCCAAACCCCCAATGTAATGGCTATCTGCCCTCTATACTTATACATATTTGCATCCTGTCTACATCACAAATACTGACAAAATCCCTGGTGCACTCCTTCGAGCTTTTCATACATGAGTGTCCTCAAGGTTAAAATTCCGTTGGGTGAGGAGTTGTTGGTGTTTGGGGTGGTTTTTTAGTATTTCAGTCGTGATTTTCTTTTCAAGTTGGTAATTTTTTTAAAGTTAACTCTGGTTGGTGTTTACTTTTCTGGTGGTAAAGCATTTGAGAGAGGGGCGAAAGAAAAAAACCAAGCAGCTTTGTAGTCTTCTCTGAGTGGCCAGAACCTGGCTCTGTCTAAACTCTTTTGAAAAGTGATTTCAGTGAGTCAGAAATGCTTTCCCTGCTGTTTCTATGTACTTTCTCCTCGGTTTTGCGATCCAGTGTGTACCACAGGAGTTCAGATTTCATAGTGCCCTTGAGCAAAGTGTGTTTCTAAGACAAACAGGAGCCTGATGGCTGCACTGAAATGCAACACTGCATGGTTGCACTGACACGAGGAAGCTGGGTGAATGCCAGTGGCACGTGGGCCTGGTGGAGATGTGGTGGTCTCTGCTGGGGAGAGAGCAAGGGCATTTTCTGGCAGCTGAAAATGCATCATGTTCACATTCAGCTCCAGAAACAGTCAGTTATGGTAATCAACGCTTATTTGGGTCACTGTGGCCAGATG
Source organism: Anarhynchus alexandrinus (assembly GCA_008711295.1). Classification (NCBI taxonomy): domain Eukaryota; kingdom Metazoa; phylum Chordata; class Aves; order Charadriiformes; family Charadriidae; genus Anarhynchus; species Anarhynchus alexandrinus. The sequence continues at coordinate 607,836 of VUYV01000270.1, forward strand.
CTCATCTGACAGGAAGCGACAATGTTTTCTGTAAAGTTATAAGTGAAAAAACCCATCTTTTCAAAATGCCACTGCTACTCAGCCACCCAAATAAAGGCTTCATACCACCCCTTTGGAAGATGATGTTCAGTGGCAGAGGAGACAACATCTTGTTTCATGTTTGAGAACATTTACCGTTTTCAGTCATCATGATTTCAGTCTTTCCCAGGCTAATGGGAGACAAGAGATCTTCCTCCCAGAATGAATTTCCTTACCCATCTTAGTTATTCTAGCCTGGTTTGGTATAAAGAAGTGTTCAGAGCAGGTAATGGTGTATAGGGGGGTTCAGCGATATCTCCATCCATTAGAGTTCCAGTAGACCTCCGGTTTATGCGTAGGGAGGTTCAAAGGTTACTCTGCTGTCCTAACAAAGAGAAAACATGATCTTGAAATAAATGTGATGTTCAATATGATAAGTTAGCTTTTACTATTTTTTCTGCCAGCTAACAGTAAGGTGTAACTTGTCATTGCTCCTTTCTCCTACTTCAGCTGTGGCTGCTATAGCCATCAAAGGGGATGGGAGGAATGGAGTTAGGGAAGCACATGCATGTAAGGGGAAGGGGAGAAATTGAGTGCCTAAAATGTGGGCAGCTCTAGAGGTTTCCCTGAAGTAATCTCAATTTAGACTCCACCTAAAACTTAAGAATATCTGGGTCTAGGCAGTAGGCATTTTAAATGAATCGGTTTTGACACTGGGACTCACGCTCAGATCTGAGGGCACAGAGTTGGGCCGCTTTCCATACTGTGGAGAGAGCTGTTGGAAGCTGCCTGGGAGCTGGGAATTTTGCCTACTGCCAAAACTATGTTTGAAATGCCATCTCGTAGTTTTTCTTCATCTCTTTTCACATCACTGCTGATTATCATTGATACTGGCTTGGAAAAGGAGACGCTCTCCTATATAATCATGCAAACACCACAGTGTCCAAACATCACCAAGGCAACCTTTCTTCCTGCCGTGCTCCGCACATTTTTGCAACGGCTGCTCTTGTAGCGTAGGCAGGTTTCATGGCTTCATGGGTTGGTGCCCACAGACCCAAACTCTTGGCAGGAATAGCGAGGTTAATTACTTTCCATTAAGGTGAAATCTTGGCTCACAGAGACTTTTCCTGGTGACTTCAACACGGCTTGGATTTTACCCTTCGAAAACCAGTGACTCTGTGCAACAAAAGAACATGGCCTGCCAATTTGCAAACCTTTGATTTCAGTTGCTGTTGTCCTACTTAGCGCTGTATGCTAGCTTGACGGTGTCTGGCAGCAGCGCGCTCATCCTACCCACCTCCTGGGCTTGGCTTCGCCCGTCCTGTAACTAATAAGCAATGTATTATTTTATTTACTGACTAGTTTAATCTCTAGCTATATTGCACTATGTTGCTGGATACTTTTGTCTGTTGTAGGAACTTCATATTTTATTTTGGAAACTTGGCTAGTGGCAATCTAACCACAAAGGCTAGGAATAGGAACAGCAGCATATGTGCACTTTAGAGAATGGTTTGGTGAAATTGCAACAAATCACAGAAATTCTGCATATCTCATGTACATAAGGAGGGTTTATTTTTTATGGTTGTTATTGGTCCTATGTATCTCCAGGATACCACATTTGCTAATTTAAGTTGTCAGAACATAGCCAGTTACATTTCCTTTATTTATTTTTTGGGGGGGGCGGAATGACATACGTTTGGGTTTTTTTTTGGGGGGGGGTGTTAGGGTTTTTAATTGCCTTTGAATGTTTCTGAAGAATATATTTTCCCTCTTTGTTGAATTATCAAAGGTTCTTGACCTCATGGTTAATAATTTTGTTCAAGGGTACAAAGAAAAGTTAAGACAACTCAAGTAAATAGTCTCATTGACTTTAAGGAGTTTGATTACTAACAGTAATCATGTGCAGAAGAGTTTTCAGCACTGGCTCTCAGTTAAACATAAAATTCAGCAAAAATTCACTGAAGTCAACTGGAAAGTTTTCCAGAGTAGGGAGTGAATATAAAACTGAGGAGAGTCTCAAGGACCAGGCCCATGTTAAATAGTTCTACTCCCTGAATACAAACAGCTGAAGCTTTCTGGATAAGCCAACACAAATACTTGTCTTCTGAATTTTTTTTCTTTGCTGGCAAAATCTAATTTTTAGCAATTCATATGATAAATGCCACTAAGGCAGCATGGAAATGGAATATATCTGAAAATGATATGTCACTTCAGACTATAGTTGGTACAGTCTGTTTCTCTTTGTAACATATATTTAGTTCATATCTAGTCCCAAGTGCTGCTCAGCTGGTTCCAGATTTTTATTTGTAGTGTATAGGGACAGTCGAGGCACTATGTTCTTTCCATAAAGTTTTTCCTGTCATAGCACAAAACTGGAATGGAACAAACATGAGAGGGAAAGTGTGCTTTAACAGTGCCAGAAAAAGAAAAGTATACAAAGTTAAAGCTTTTAAGTTAAGGAACACAAAGTTTGAAGTTCAAAAATCAAGTAACTTTCGCTGATTTTTAGATAGCTGTGGCCAATTTTCAAAATCAGATTTTTCCTTGTTTAAAAAAAAAAAAAGTAGAGGAAGCATAGTCTCTACAGACGAGCTTTTAATGCCCTCTTTTATTACCTTACTGTGATGGACCTTTTCTTCCCTGGTCTTTTCGCTCCTACTGACAAGTAATCCTAGCCTGCTAATCCTGACCCTTAAACTCTGCTACATTATAATTAACTTCCAGTGTCTCATGACTCTGATTTTTATGTATTAAATGCATGCCTTGTTATCCACTCAGTACAGCATAAGACACCAGTCTGATGAAGAATGAAATTCAGTGCTTGGGAGAGAGCTTTATTCGTTCAGAAGACAAATAAACCCTATTTCCAGGACTTAAGTGACATTAAAGGTTTGTTGATATTGAGAAATTTAATCTGTTCAAATGCTTAAGAAAATACTTTCCAACTAAATTCAGACTTGCACCAAATCTCAACTGATTTAGACTGTAAGGATTTTCCTCTGGTTTAACTTAATGGATTAAAAAAAAAAAAATCACTTAAACCATTGTAATTTTTATCTTGGGATATGAGTCAGCTGGCAGGTAGTCCTTGCATGATCCATTTGTAAGGTGATGATTTTCAACAGAAAAATGATGGGCCTGTTTATGAAACAGGATAATTGGAAATCAGTAAAGCTACTTTCAAGAGAGAAGCTGAATGACTCACAGGATACAGGAACTTTCTTAAACTTTGAATCAAATTCATCGTGTTTAACACTGGAATTACTTAAAGATTCAAAATCAAAACTTCTGTGAGAAGCAGAGCAGAGAGGGTGGAAACTTACATTTCTTAAAGCATGTGCTTCAAAAACAAACAGTTTCTTCCAAATAAGTGAGCTTATTGTTATTTTCCCAGGGTTTGATTACAACAAACAAGATTCAGATATTTAATATCTTGTTTCTGTCCGAAATACCATGTTATCTTTAGAACAGCAGGTGTCATTTCTTCAGATGAGAAAGGTGCACTTTAATTCACTTTTGCTAAACAGACTTTTGGCTTTATTGGTAGGTTGTCAGGAGAATTAAATAAAAATGACAATGCGTTGCCAAAGTGCAAAAGACTTGGATTTAAAAAGATCTCCACCAGAAATCTGTATTTCAAACCATCAGTCTGGAATTTTTTTTTCCATGGCTTTGGTTAAACTGAAAAGGAGACAACAGGGCCTAAAATTCAGAAAAGCTCAGCTTGTTTGCTGGTCAAGCTGTAGGAAAAGGTGACTGTATCCATTTATTGCTAAATTTTGATGTATCTTGTCAAATGTGCCCTTTCTAAAGGGCTTGAAAAGAGAGAGTGTCCTCTTGAAAAACCTTGATCCAGCTATGGATATTGAAAATTGAGGCTTTCGCTGGTAGAGTCAATGAGAATCCTGAGGGTTGGCTGGGGAGAAGGGCAATTTAGTTTATCACTTAATTTCAAGAAGGTCCAAAGGCAGCCAGGAATGGAAGTGGGAAGCGAGGGGATGCTGCTGTGGGCCCACAGGAGGAGCTAGCAACCATCAAAGGACAGCAGAACCTACTGGTACTGATGTGGGCTAAGCCGACACCTCTTCCAAAACGACGTTGTTGCTTTTTTTGGAAAAAGCAAGAACAACTCTGGAAAAGCTGCAGGATTCACTGACTGCTTAGGCAAATCCAGGGCTTGAATCGAAGGGAAATTGTATCGGTAAAAGTCTTAAAACAAAGGAAGGGGTTGAATGGCTGTAGGACAAAAGGGATGGGAAGGTCAGGTCTCCTTTCTGCTGTCCCCCAGTGGGCCTGCCCCATCTCACTCTTCTCCTGCGGTCTCGCTGCGGTCACCTGCCCTGGCTGAAAAAGGTGCAGGGGAAGGTAGAGAGTTGCCCAGGGCCCCAAAATTTCAGATATTTGAGGAGATCTCTCTGTCTCAAGCTGGTAAATTCTCCTGAGAAAGGAAAGTGAAGTTAGTCTCCTGCTTGTTTATACCTCTGTGGCTGAGATCCCTTACGACAAATGCTTCAGACAGTTGTTTCCCTTCAAATGGAAAGTGAACGCCCCTGAACGCTGCTTCAATTTAAATTGAGCTCGTCTAAAAAGAACCGTAACAGTTGTAAGCAATATTAGAACTTAAAACTGCCGTAATTTAGCCAGCAAACAAAGCACATAACAACCACTTCATGCTTGGCAAAACCAAAGTTTTGTGTTGTTGGTTTGTTTGGGTTTTCTTTTTAACTGTAACCTTAGTTTAAATAAGAGTAGCGTGTATGGTAGTGATGTATAGGAATTCTCATCAAAATTTTAAGACAAAGTACCAGATTTACTAAATTCTCTATTTTAGGGGTGACATGAGCAAAGGAGAATGTAGAAGAAAAATTTTGTGTGTGACATAAAGCCTGTATTTCTGAATCTAAAAAAAATGGGAGCCACTAAACAGTGAATGTGCTGTAGTGATAAAGAGCCATTTTTTTCTGTTTGTATGAAATCACAAGAAAAATGGTATTACTTTTTATCTTTTGCCATTGCAAGCTTTTGCCAAAATGCTGGAGGTGTAATATAATCCCCCATAATTACATGTTTTGAGATAGAGCATTCCTTGGCTGTTTATATGGATTAAAACTGACTTAGAATGCTAGAAGGCATTCCAGTCATAATGGTAAACTAATTAGCAATTAATACTGCGCTATGGTTTAAGAGTCGTTTTTCTGTTATACTTTGCCATTAAAATACAAATATTCAAGTAAGCTACGAACGATTTCACGGAGTTTTATCTCATTAATGTGATAAATTCTTTGTTCCTTTACAAACAGAAGAAAAGTGTCACGGAATAACAATTAAAGAAAAAAGAATAGTGTTGGGAGCTGTACTATGTGTAACCTCACTAATTTCACAAAAGTCATTACTTATTTGCAGACTGGCATTTATCTGTGGCAATAATTGAAAAAAGGTTAGGATCAGATCTTTATTCAGATTTTTATTGCCACTGTAAAAGCTCCGCATGAATAAATCGACCAAAAGTTTGTTTTACTTCTCTGTTAAGGTGTTGGAATCCTGGAATGGCTAGACAGACCATAAAACAATACTTCATAGATTTACCCTTATATAGATCTATTCTGGCACCTTTTTTTTTCTATCAATAGGTTAATACGTTTAGTTTACATCAGTTGCCAAGTATGAGTACTTCTTTGAACTGTATCCAAACTGAATATGTCTAAACTAAGATATAAGACTATTTTTTCCCATTTACTTCAGTAGGATTTGGATCAAGTCCCTACTGAATCTTCAAACTCGAATTGGAAACCTTCTGTAATCGTACCTTCTTATATCCCTTGAGCCAATTCCAGCCCTAGAGCTGGTCTGTGTAGAGGTTTCTGATAATGTTAAACACAAATTGAACCTGGCGTGATTCTTTGAATTTGTTAATGCATCCAAGTAAGTTGTTGTTGATTTCTGAGAACCTAGAGAATGAAATCTAATGCTGTATTTTCACTGGGTGTTTTTTAGGGTTTCATTCCTTTTATTTAATGGAGTTGACGTTCTTTGAGGTTATACTCAGAGAAAAATTCAGGTTTATGGGCACGTATGGTAACTGTCTGACTCTCAGTACTGATAGTTGTGCATCCAGTCTGTATTATTAGCAAAGGTGATCCAGCAGGCAGGAGGAAGGCAAGAGCTTTGAAATAAAACCTTTAGAAATATGTGTTTTCCCCACACTCTGTTTGCAGATACGACTTGGAAGACTGGCAGAAACAGATGAAAGAGAAATTTCTTTGCAAGGCCTGGCTGCCAGCTTAAGTTACAAGTGCCTGTTTGTAAAATATTGTTGGTTAAAGTGCTTAAGTGTTCAAATAGAAAACTTGCATAGAAAGCATCTTTTTCATAAGTGCCCTCCTGTTATCAGATAACAATTCTGTCCTTGCAGCATAGGTTTGATGGGGTTTTTTTAACACCTTGGCTGGAGTCTCTACGTGCCAGCCAACCCTCTGTAGATCCCAAGATGACTTCCTCACAAAGGGAGTCCCGGTCTAAGCAGGTCCCAGAAACCCTGCTGAAAACATTCAACATAAGAATTTGGGGTCTGGAGACTTCTGGAGGAAGTCAAAGGAAAGAAGTGAGGTGGGAATGTGCACAGGTGTTGTCTTCAGAGGTTTGTACTAAATGAACTTTGGGCTTCCAAGAAAAACATGCAGACCTGGGTTATTCCCAGCTAATGTTGCACAAGATATTCCTAATGAAAGGCAAAACTGCTCACAATTAAATCTTTTCCACATTTCATTAAAAGTTTGAAAATAGTCCAGAAATTATGAGGAAGGGGGAGAAGAACTACTAACATACGAAAATTTTTTTTTTGGCTGGAAATTTGCCAGTTTGGGGTGTCCCCTCATAAACATGAAAAACACACCTCTCTGAAGTAGTTTCTGTCCCCCCATCGCCACTTAGCAGAAAGGAAAACATGGAAAACATGAAAGCGCATTGGTGAACGGCAAAGGATTAGCTCATAAACGTGCAACTTTGTCACTGTGGGGCATTCAACCCCTGAGAATTTTGTAGCAAGCTGCATTTTGCAAGAGGCTTCTGTGGGGTTTGCAGAAATCCACAGAGCTGCGCTTCAGGCTGCCCCTTCCTCCTCCCTTGCCAAGGAAGCGACATCAGCGTCCGGCTCTGCAGGGCTTTGGCCACCTTCCCGTCTGCCCCTGCCNCATATGAACGTCTCTCTGCCTCTGGCCTAGCGACCAGCTTTTGGGGCAGGGTGTAATTCAGAGGAAATACCAGCAGAGCTCGGTTGCTCCAGTGGGCTGTGTACTGGCTTGGAAGTCAGGAAGTGTGGCTCCTTCTTTCTTCAGCCTCCTAGCTTGTGTGTGTGCTTGAAAGAATTTTCATCTCGGGCTTTCTCTGTCTTATTTACTCATGTTTTAAAAGCTCAGATCTCAGAGGTATTTTGGCATTGTTAGGTAATCGTGTTTAAGGATGCTGGAGTTCCTTGAGGCAAGGAACTTACTTGCATCTTACTGAAGGCTGTTTGTATGTGGCGCAATGTAAAGCTGTGTAGATAAACTGAGCTTGTTCCCAGGGAGACTGCTTTCAGGCCAGAAGCTGCTTGTCTGTGTTAGTGAACCGAACTAGTGCATACTATTTCTCAGCATGGCTGGTTAGGCCAAAGAGCGTGCCAAAACCATGGCTACGCCTCTCCCAATCTCCCTGAGTGTCTTTTGCAGCACTGCACTGTGCCACACCGACCTCCAAGCAGAAGACGTTATCCAGTAGGTCCCACGTATAGTCTAAGGGGCAGTTGTGTCATACAGGTAATAAAACCATCTTGGTACAATACGTTTGCAGGGAGACATTAGAAATTCTGTCATGGGACCGTAACAGGTAAGAGAATACTCTCCATTCAAGTTCTTAAGCTTAATTAAGAACCACCAAAAGTTAAATTGACTCAAATGTGCATTTACCGTGCTTGTCAGTCTGAGGTAGTGTAACATGGCTCTGATTTCTAACCTGGATTTAAACTTTTGTCCTCAATTAGGTTATTTAATTTGTTGCATTTAAACACTACAGGAAAATGAAAAGCAGGTGTTTCCTTTATTGAGGACCTATTGTTGTGCTTTCTTTTCTATTTTGCATTATAGTCACAGCATTTTAAATAATGAGCCAGGACCTCCTTTTTGTTTTTAGCAAAGTCGAATGTACACCAGAGGACTGGAATGAAGCTGGTTCTCCTAGTGGTTACTGTCATAATAGATAAAGCTCTTCCAGAAATGGGGGAGGGAAAGGAAAGGCTGCTCCAAACCTTTATTTATCATCAGTGTGTCTTGGTGGTACTTGTAATTTCTGGTGGCTACCATGAATAATAATAAAAAAAAAAAAAAAGCTCCTGGAATAAAGGAGCAGAAGTAGAGCTGTGGCCTCAGAGCACAGTAATAGTATCCCAGCTAAACATGAATTCCTTTCACAAAGTTATGGAGCTCTCCTACTAAACTGCACAGAACCATGCAAAATGTAAAGGGAAGCTGTTGCATCATTTGGCTGAATAGCAATTTTTTTTCCCTGTTCAGCCAGAGTGGGAGACACCTATTTGCATTCTACTTAAATGCTGTGTTAGTCTTTTATGAAGATCGGTGGTTAATCACAGGCTGCAAAAACAAAAGCTTATGAATTTGAGACAATCAAGGAAACAGACAATGTAAATAGTTTTGAAATAATTCAGTTTGAAATTACCATGTTTGAATAATAATACAGTCATCATAATCAAAACTGTAGATACCTTATGATTAAAGAAAAAAACAGATGAATACACTTGAAACACGAGAGCTCAGGGCTTGTCTTGGACAGCCTTAACAAACCACTAGCTGGTCCCAATACTGGGATCGGCATGGAGCGCCCTGTTACCGAGTGAAGAAAGAGTTTCTGGAAGAGCCTTTTTTGATTGTTCCAGAAGGAGAGCAAACACTCATGCTCTAGGAAGTGTTTTCTGAGAATTCCTGCAGGCTGAGGAGTTCTTAGTCATGCCAAACATTTGATTAATTATGACGTTTTAGGTTGATTTTCCACTAGCAGTGGGTAAATTTAATAGAGGTCAGTGGTTTCATTCATTTTAGTAAAGGATGTTTATCAAAACCTTACCCAAAATTCTGTGAGATAGAAATCTTCTGAGATTAGATATTTGGAAAACTGTTGCTTAAGCTGCAGGAAATTGGGTGTGATCATTTCATTACCAACCAATTTGATCGCTGGCTATCTCTTTGTTATTCAAACGAAATCCTGCCAGAAGATTTACCAAATGCTGCGCTAGATGTTGATCTCAGTTCCGTGATGTAATTCACTCCACTGATTTCAACTGAAGCACAGCAAAACTGGGACCATCACTTCTTTGTGAGAGGACTTATTGTGTTGTACAACTAACACCATTGCAGAGCTCTTCAGGGACAGGGAGTAACACTTGTAACTGATGAAATTCTACTTGCCTTACTAATGTCACAGTCATGGTATTAAAATGGTGGTTTTCTCAGCCTGCCGCAGTTTGAAACACCAGCTTTAATTTTGCAGCAGTTGACCTTGATCATGCAAGACAATGAGCAGCGGCACCATGGAAAAGTCCCAGAATACAATTCTCTTGAAAAGAAGCAAAACAAAATCTGATCCACTGGTAACCTTAGAAGGTATTTAATCTAGCAGGAGAGATGACGGCTTCAACAGCAGTGTTTAAAAACTTCTACCCATATGCCAGTCCTAATGATTTTCAGGTACAAATAAGAACTCAAAACTTCCCTCCCACCCCCCCCCCCCCTCCAAACCCCCAACCTCAATCCAACCCGTCA
>VUYV01000270.1:617722-660383 GCA_008711295.1 Anarhynchus alexandrinus
AAATGCCTCGCCTTGTAAGAAATGAGCTTCACCTATAGATAAATACTGAAATATAAAATATAAATACATGGTTGGGCAATGAGGCTTCCATTCTTCCAGACTAGATGTATATTTGCACACATTTTGAGCACAGCACATGCATGAATAAGCACCAGGAAGGCTGTGCAAATGCCACGTTTCTATTCCACTCCTTAAATTGCATTCCACGCTCATGAAAGCTGCTGGGCTGGTGCGCAAGAAAGGCTGTACAGTTCTGTGGCCTTACATTCTCCTCTGTAATGGCAGTTCAAACATTTTTTTTCCCCACCTTGTCTCATTAATATGGGTGAATGAAAAGGGGACCTCTTATACAGCTGAGAGTCTCATTGTTATGCCTGTGCCATCATTAGCACAGAGTGCCAGCATGTGGGTAATATTATCTGGGGGAAGGGGAAATGGGCTGGCTTGCTTGTTCCCTCTGTGTGTGCACAAACAACTGACAAGCCGGCACACTGCGGCTCTTATTTAGCAGAGCTTCCTAAGTGTGTGCTCCAGCCTGCCCATGCTGGTGAGGCTGTTAAGAACGTGCTTAACTGTAATCAGATGTTCAAATTCAAAAGGATTTAAACATCTGCTTCTCATTAAGCGCATGCTTAAGAGCTTTGCTGAATCAGGGCCTTAGCCATTAGGAAATAAACAGAGACCACCAACTTATTTTACATATACTCTTGAAGAGTGTTCGGATAGATGGTAATGACTTTCAGTCAGTACTGACCAAAGTTGGCTTTGAACTGCTGACCTAGAGGTGAAAGGCTTGTATCCTATTACCGATCCCTGGGGCAAACCAGTCTTACTTGTTTTTAAATATTAATGAATTAAGTCAAGTCATAATGTAGCCCCATTGATTGCCTTTTCCCTGTATTTTTCCTGTGTCAGCATCAGTAACTGATGCTGCTGTAGAAAATCTTTGGGAATCAGTGCTGCCCACATTTCTCTGGTTTAAATCACTTGCATTGTAAGCAGAGCCTTAATAACTGAAACAGTTGGTTAGTTTCTAAAAATATTTAGAAAGGGCCCTTTCTAAGAATGTTAATAGTAACTGTTTGTCAAGGAAAACGTACTTATGTAGGGTCTAATGAATTATTTAGGTATCTATTCTCCTTCTGATATGCAGACATAACTCTCGCTGACAGTAATAGGAGATTCATATGCATGCCAGGAGCAGGGAAAATCCTTGGAGAGTATTTAGACAATATTCCTTGAAGGACTGGACAGGGTGGGGGAAGGAAAATCATTGATGCAAACAAATTTGTCATTTTTCCACAGAGGATACGTGTATTTTTATTTTGAAAAGACAGTGGGGACCATTAACTAACAAATATTTAAAATTCCATTTGCATCTCTAAAGGCAGAGCTTAGATGAAGGCCACACACAGACCTCCAGTTGAAAGTGGAGTCACGCTAATGTGAAGAAAAGCAAAAGCTCCTGGTAAGTGCTCTTTTGAAAACTGTGGGTTTATTCTTGGGCATTTGACTTTTGGGAACCTTTATTTCCTACCAAAAGAAGGCTTATTGAACAACAAGTCTTGTCTGAAATCTGGGGGATGTTCCTTTATCATTCGATATAGGATGTACATTTGATCCAATGATTCAGGCGATGTGTGGCTCTGGTCAGATGTTGTGAAGACTCATTTCTGGTAGGATTTGCTCAGCTGCTGAGCAACCTGTGCACCGCTGTGTCCCATGAACATAGGACCTATGTGACCTAGAACAGCTCAACAGACCAGGGACATCTGGAGCCTAGGCTGTGGCATGACTGCAAGCGCAGATTTGCAAATGCAGAAGAGATTCAGGTGCTATGGCAAGAGGTGCAGCTAATTTCATTTTTGTCTCAGTCTTTTTAAGCCATCCCAGCATTTCAGAGAGCCATCCCTTCAGTAGTGCTGTAGCAGAGCAAATTCAGACTGCTTTGTGAGAAGTGGCTGTCAAAAATTGTGGTAACATCAAAATGATGTGCTCCATTCCCCGCCTCTGCTGCTTCTCCTCCCTGAAGCTATCCTGCTCTATACAGCTCAGCCCAGGGGTCCTCCAACTGTATCAGATGTGGGCCCAAAAACCCTCAAACTTAGTTTTGCTGCTGTGCTCAGTTCTTAAACTTGCTTATTTGGTAGCAGAGAAGGGCAACTCTCTAAATAAGGCTTCCTGGGGCTTTTGGTTGGTTGGGTTTACTTGCTTTTTCCCAGGGAGATGTGTTCTGCTGTGGGCTGAGCAGGGACTGTGAATCGGGGGGGGTGACAGGCCCTGTTTTGGCTGAAGCTTTTGGGGTGCATTTTACATTTTCTGCATTTTGGAACTGAAATCCTCTGCCCCACTGTATATTGCTGGTACTTGGTATAGCCCTTCCTGTAAGTTGCGTTGCAGGCGGGTTAATTCAGTTTACAGGAGGAACTGTGATGCCGTTGGTAAACGCTTCTGGCAAACAGCAGCAAGTAATCTGCAACCTTGAGAAAGTAATCGTGGCCTTTTCAGCTGTTGCGCATCGGGCAGGAGGGCAACGCGCCGGGAATCATCACCCTGAGCTTCTCCTGGGTTTCCTGGCTCTGCAAGGAGCCTGCCCCTCGCTAATCTCAGGGGTTGTGTGTAACATGAGGAGGTGCACAACTTCCAGACAGAAAAAAACCCCAGCTTTAAGTAGGTAGTATTTCTTTACTGTAAACACTTTCCATCAGTTCTGGAAAATCTCAAAATAATGACAACGCAAAGTTACTGGAAAGTAAAACTCATTAGAAATTATGTCCTGACACACACACCAAAAAAAAAGCCACAGCAAGATAGTAACACTTCTTAGGAGAAATAAAATGTAAAAAGAGCAAGCCCATTGCCAGTAAAATATAAATTGGATTATTAAAACAGTTTAATTAATCAAAGATTGAATCAGTAATTCACAAAAAGACATCTTGAAAACTTATTACCTTATCTTGACAGCATGTCATTTGCAGTGCGGAAAATTACCAAAGCCAGAGCAGAGGATAAGGACTCACCTATAGGCATGCATATATTTCTAGGAATTCGGGGTTTTTAGCCTTCAGAGACTGAAGTTTACTTTAGCCTAACTCATTTTCCAAAAACACTCAAAATGTTGATAAATTCCTCTACCAGCTATTTTATCATATTTTATATACTGCTGAAGATATTTACTGCTTTCTCCAATGTTGGATTTTTCAGGTTGACATAAAAGAACATGAAAGAAATGTCATCGCTTTAAAAACGGTCTTTTTAATAAAGACCGAAAAACTTTTTTATGAGAAGTTAGTTTGGTTGTGCTGGATCACTAGATTCAGTTTTGGGTTGTGACTTATTTACTTTAACTGACACATCTTTTCACTATAGTTCAGAGAAAAATGAGCAAGCCCATGTGAGGGAAAAAAAATCACAGATCAATGATAGTAAAACTGGCTTTATATCTTTTTATGGAAAGCAAACATTTCTATGAGTAAGCTGATATTTTTGTTGAAATGTTTTAGTTTTTAGTTTAAAAAAAATAAAGGTCTGTCTCCTCCGCTGCCCCCAATCCAATTTTCTTTTGTTTTTTGGCAATCAAAGAAAACCTCCTCTTTTCCAGTGCTAAACGTAAGTTTCCATGGTCCTTGGTATAAGCAGGTGTTTATCCATGAACGTTGTCTGCTATCAGTTTCAGTCTTTGATACTTCACCCTACAAAAAAAGAAATGTGCAGAGTAACTCAACTGGAGACTCAAAACATTTCAGCTTGCTGTGCATTTGTGCCCTGCTCTTCCCTGGGACTGACAGCTCTAAACCAGAGGCAAATATGGGAGGAAATACTGAGATTTCTAAGTGTCTGAAGGAGCATTTTAACTGGACTGGACTGTTTGGTGGCTCTAAACCTCCTTCTTCAGGCAGAGATACAACGGAGCCGGGTAGGACAGCCCATTAGCCTACTCATTTTCACTTAATGAACGGAAGACATACGTTTAGCTGTTAGTGAAGGTAAGGGAGGTCATTTGAAACCAAAATGGGTTGTTTTTTCGGGGCTTAGGGTTGACATCAACCTAGGTCAACTGGGGCAGCGTCTACTTACACACATAAATATCGATGCCCTTTAAGTGAAAAAACATTATATTGCAAAGAAATAGGGAAGAGGCACAGGGCTAATTAGTTTCAGTCAACCCTGATCAAAGGTACCTGTGTATCTTCGCGAGCTGCCCTGTCAGAGACCTGTCTGATGGGGAGGGATGCTCCACTGTCAGACTCCTGCTGCTCTCCGTATCTCATGCCCTCCACTGCAAGGCGGCACACCGGGAGCACGCTGGAGGCAGAAGGAAGGCAGGAGGTCACCCAAGGCACCCACAAGGCTCAGCGAACCGATGAGGACGCTGCGTCCTTTTCTGCTGTGCCAGGCCGCTGCCGGGGGAGAGGAGCCGCAGGTCCCGCTGGCAGGGGCACGGTCCCCCCGGCACCCACCGAGTTTGCTTATTTGCAGAAGGAATTTGAATGCATATCACCGAATTTGGTCTGAGAGGGCTTTTTCAGGGTGAAGGATTTACCCCAACCTGTTTTCTCACTGGGGTTTTCAATGGTTTGGTCTATGTTTCCTTAACAAAGATATATGCTGGGATTAAAGGATCTTGAGTTAACCTCCCCAGCTTATTTAAAATGCGCTCTTTGTAAAATACACATCAAAAGAGTCATGAACTCTCTTTCACTCTGGGTGGCATGGAGGGTGGAGAAATGTTATAAACAAAGTAATACAGGCTAAATTGTAATCTAGGAGGCAACATTTTTCTTCCCTATAGAAGGCAGCTGAACCAAAAACGCACTCCCTATCTGCAGAACCCTGCTAAGGAAGAGAATCTCTTATTATTATCATCAACACTTTATTGTTATGCTGTTCCAAATCAGTATTTTGTACCCTTCTGGGAAAACAGGTTGGACATAAATGTACTTTATATGCAACTGAGGTTTGCTGAGCACTGCTGTTTGCTTCAGTGCGAGGAGGTTGCAGGTGGCTCGCAGGTTGGCAAGTATGCTGTGTTTAACGCTGCTCAGCTTCTGCAGTTTGGCCTTTGGGGCTAGGGATTCACTAACATCTATTTACCTTATGGCAGTTCCCAAGACACTCCCTTAAATACCAGCCGCTGCTTGTGCTTTCCTACACTTGTCAAATAACAGATTTGGAACAAATTGTGTAGAATTACAAGTGGCACAAATGCAGTGCATAATTATCTACCTAGCTACCAGAAGACAATGATAATTATGTTTTTATTTTAAATCACACAGTGGCGACGGCTACATTTCTTATAGTTCTAGTGTTGCTATGACCATAATAACACTTTAGGCTTCTAGTTCAGAAATGTGGTCTAACCTCTATTTTTTTTCTTTCCCCTGGAGAAAATTATAGCCTAAGAAGCAGAAGGCAAGTAAACACCTTACTTTACACATTGGCGCTTGCATTACAACAGGACACTGAGCAACAGTCGCACCTACTGGAAAATATATTTGCATATTTGAATCAAAGTCTATGTAAGACGGGTGAAGTTTCAAGCTAAGGCGTGGAGAATGAGTCCCATAACAATATCAGAATTTTTGTTTAAATATCCTACGTAGTCCATGTGCTAAAAAGTACTTCTTGCCATGGTTTCAAATGGCAATGTTTGCATATTGAATACTCAGCAGTATTTTAGGGAAAGACGGGTACAATATGGTAACTGCAGCTGTGAGAGGGAAGGAGATGAGCTGTCAGTTGGCCCAGCTAGCCCTTATGGCAAAGATGTCAAACTCTGCTGCCTCTCGCCCTTTACACATGTCACTCTATCTACTGTTGCTGTTTATTTGTTGCAATTTTGGTCAGAGCTTTGGGACCTTCCTCCCACCTGCTCCTTTTCTCAGCGCATCAGATGCGCTGTTGCATCTGTGGCCGTGTAATTTGTTCCTGTCTGTTTAATGCCGCTCTCCAGTCGTGGGCATGGCTTACCGGCCAAGAAGTCACCGGTGAGAGCAGAAGCCATATGGAATCGAACTCGTGTGCTTCTCTACTTCACAAAAATGTTTTGCTGAGACACTTTCTGTGGCCTGATGTTAACATGGCCCTGGTGCTGGGACGTGCTGGGGTGGCTGCTACTGCAGAATTGTCAGAACACAAAATATTTTTGTTCCCCGCCGAATAGCTGACAGAATCGTTCCAGTCCCGGAGAAAGAAATGAAATGAAATGAGGAATGAAAATGCCCATTCTGAAGGGGAATGATCATGTGCGTAGGGGGAGCCCCAACCCAAAGTTTTGTGTGTGGCCCCCCCAGGCACATACACACACACAACATGTTCAGAAGTTAATATCGAGTAACAAAGGGTGTAAGATACTGCAAATAATGATGCTGTTTCAGAACCTCAATAGCAGTGTTGCACGTGGGATTATTAAGACTTATTTTCTCCCATAAAGTGGCCATCCCTGTTGTGAAATGATGTTTTGAATTGAGAGGCTGATGATTCCCTGCAGTTTACTGCGTGACCGTGTCGTCACTCTGAGCTATATAATTTTTTTTTATAATTTTTCCATCCACCTCACCTGTTCAAGGCCTGAATCTTTCCTCCGTGTTAGAAATAGGTTTTCTGTTTACTCTGTGGCTCTGCCTTGGTGGGGATGTTACAGAACCCCGTGTAACTCTTTGTAACTCTGTAAGGTCACATTTTAATAAGTAAATGCACTCACTCCTTTGCCATCTGCGGGTGATGAACACCTGCATTAGGACAGCACCAAATTCTTTCAAGGTATTCTTGAATAGGCTTGTGAATAGCAGTATCTCCTGCATCTCAAGACATGCGAAAACAATAGTCCCACAGAGTCAAAGGCACTGTATTATGAAATTTAAACGTGTTTTGCTTACATGGGTCTTAGGATAAATCCTTTCTTTCTTTCAGCTGTGAAATCCCTCTTTCAATCCTTCAAATAACCCGTCTGAAAGAAATCATTCCAGCAGAGCCATTACAATTAATTCTATTATGTAAACCTGTAGTTTCAGATTTTCATTAAACTGACAAATGGTTCCTCAGAGTCATTTTCTAAATTGCAAAATACATCTCGGCTGTTTTAAAAGGCCTCTTATCACACACTATCTTGTAACATAGGACTATATTAGTGGAGTGAAACTTAGTCCTCAGCCAGGATTTTTAAGGAGCTGTGTTAGGTGCTGATGTGCATCTGTAGGCATGTAAAAAGAAAGCCTAGTTTTAAATTACTTAGGATCCAAGGGAGTTGATTGGTATACAAGATTTTGGGGGAAAAAAGTTTCTATCCTTATCAAGACACTATGAAAATACTAGTGTGTGGAACAAAAAAAATTGTGGCACAAATTGCTAGGTAATGTTAATGACATTAGAAAATAGGGTTTGTGTCGGTCTTTTCTGGCAGTCCTAAGCACATCTTCCCCTCCAGTGAAGCTCTTGATTTGTCCGGGCCAGCGCTAAGGTAAACTCGGCACCATAGGTCTTGATGGAACCTCCCAGAAGCGGCAGAGGTGCTGTTATGTGGGCAGGCATGGGAATTTAGCTGAACAGTCTCCTAAAGAAAGCAATAATCAGATCATTTCAAAAGAACCATTCAACAAAACCTTGGATAAAATGACAGATTACTTACAACATTGGTTTAAAGCATTTATGCTGATAATTAAGAATAACAGACAAAGAGTATTAAGTAAAGGAGAGCAAACATCTACCCAGTCATTAAAAGAATGGAATTTTTCTAATCCTCTTACAAAGATGCTGTTTTGGGTCAAAGTCCCTTTCTGCATAAAGCAGCCACACCACATTTTTTAAGTGAATGAAGAGCTGAGAGCCACAGCCCAGACCCTCAAAACTACTTTAAACAGACGACTCCCACTGAGAGACAAGCATTTAAATTAATCTGGGGACTTGGGCCCATGAGATGAATAAAGAGAGTTTAGTTCACACTGTATTGCATAGTAAATAATTATGTAGCCAAATTAATTTGATATACCAGAAATTTACTAATGCTTTATTGGCTGGAAGTCTCCATATTCTGTATCACACATGTTTTATCTCAGGGTTAAGAAATGCTGAGAAGTGCTTTTTATTAGGTTAAACTGACGGATTTTATTTCATACAGAGCCACATTTATATACAACATCTGGTCTTTACATTTACTGTCTTTTTTGGTCACCAATGATTGTTTGTTCCTGGGAAAGGGTATGTGATTGTTTCTATCTGCCTCACAAGTAACTTTGAATCTGCAAAATAAAGTCAAATTTATGTTTTGATTGCCTAGGTACTTGTGAATCCCACTCAAGCCTCACGGTCTACTTGTGCTATTCTGATCATTAGTAAGTACTCTTAATTGCAGTTGTCTTCCTTTGAGTCCTTTTGACCCCTTGTAGGATCTGTGAGGCAGTAAGGTCCAGTAGAAGATCCTTCAATACTAATCTCAAATCTTATCCAATTAGGCCCCCTTGGAAGACATTGTTTAATGAGTTGGAAGGACCTCAAATTCTACTTCTAGCCTATCAAACCCAATAACAACTCCCTAAGCTGCATAATTAACCTTCCCCTTGGCAACTTCTTCCACGCTTGCCTTCATGTCACCTTCTTCAAAGTCTCTGTCCAAAATGTCTTTATCGCCCTGTTTATTGCTCAAGTCTAAAGGGAGAAGTCTCTTCTTCTATGAGGCCTATGAACCTGACTGCACCTGCCGGTATAGCGAAGTAACTGAGTAGATGGCACTGTACCTCGTTTTTTCAATATCTTCTTTTCTTGCTCTAGCAAATGTAGCACGTATGGACAGCAAGGTCCAAATACTTCTGTCCTTAAGCTGCATACAAACTGATGGCAGACCTCGCTGGATCCTTATCAAGAGAAATGGAATTGAGCAAGTCCATGGAAATCAAAGGTGAGGCTCAATTTGCTGGAGTTAGTATCATTAGAACTGTAAAAATACACCACCAACACCACCACTCCCCCACATCATTTAGCGTTTTTGCGGTAAAAAGCTGATGGGTCAATTTCTTTTCTCAATAATATTTTTTTCTCAATAATTTTTTCTTCCCTGAAATTAACAACCTATGTCAAATTAAGGAGTAAACAAGAGGCTGACCCTTTTTTATGTGAGGAACAGGAAGGAAAGGAGTGAGCTGATTCTGATTTTGCACACCACCATTACTTAGGACTCTTGTGAGCCAAATCCTGTCCTGTCGCATATTGCATCTCCAGGCAAAGAGAACGGAAAAGGAGGTTTTGATCTGAATAAAGCTAGTTTGTGCCACACAACAGCACTGTCAGAGGGCTGTGGCATTAAATGCTAAAATGCTCTGACAGATGGACTATATTATACCCTATAGGTAGATATTTTTTCTTTGTAACTGGCTGCCTTTTGACACTTAGTTCAACGCAACGATGTATTTAACTCCTCTGCACCCTCAACCTATTTCCTAAATTATTTTTTGTATTAAAATAGGAGCTATTGGTAGTTATTTTATTTTGGCCTTTACTTTTCCTCTTTCTTTTATTTAGACACTAGCTAATTCAATAATGACTCAGGTGATAATTTAGGACTAGGTTGGTGATGCTAAGTCTCCCAGTCTATCTCTAGCCTCTGTAGACCAAGTTACAGTACATCATCAATTACACAACATAGCAGGATAGCAGACTCAGGCTGCAAATAATAATATGATTCAAGGTCTCTTGAACCCTCTGTAATTACTTCTATTAACAGATGACCTGGTGGTCAATTAGAATTGGCACATACAGTAAGTTACTTTTCATATAAGATATTATTCTTAAGGGTCCGTTAGAAAGATATTTTTCTTCCTTTTGAAAAATAAAAAATCCATGGGATGTATTTAAACAGTTATTGATTAGCAGTTAGTTCTGGGGAGGCTGTGGAGATAATTGTAGTGCACAAAGTGCCTCAGCCTTTGAAAAACCAAAGTATATTTTCTCATGAAGCGATAACTTTAATGTCATAATTATGATCATCTAACTAGCAGGGGACAGCAGGGAGAAGGCAGTTTCCAGCTGTGCATGCGCGCTAGTGCTGATACGTACCTACCAGCTGCACAGGAATGAAGTTTTACAAACGCTTTCTGTCACTGTTGCACAGGCTTTGCTCCAAGGTCCTTCAGGGTCCTCAGCGACGTGGCTCCTGCCGCTGTTCAGAAAAGGTGCAAGTATTGATGAAGTGAATGAACAAACTAATTGCCTAGAGCCCTTAAAAATGTTGCCAAATCCAGCAGCATTTAGCAAATGCTCAGTATCCGTAGGCATCTTTATTTTCTTGTCTCATGAGTTTAACTCTCAGAGGTGTGAAGTTTTAATTTTTTCTTCTTTGGGATGCTAATGAATTATAAGGCATAATCGGAGAGTGATTTTTTCCTAAAATGTCTGTAATTCACGCATTAAAATGTTCTGTTCGGGGAGGGGGGGAAATCCACTCTCTGAGCTGTCTGCGCTAAGCCCCGTAGCACTTGATGATTCTCTGGTAATGCTGCTCTGTGAAAGCGTCTGGAGTCTCAGGGGATTACTGGAGTGGTTTGAGACTCATCAGAAATGTCCCCCTGGCTCAAGCATAGTTTATACTGCACTAGCCTTTAAACAGGACGCTCTCTAGTTACACAGATGGTCGAGTGTTCTGGAAACCCCAGAACAGAGCCGCTCCTATCACCTGGCCCTGGCAGGCGGTGGGGAAAAATCTTCACTTTGGTAATTTGGACCTCTGAACTCAGCCAGCCATTAGAAAACTAAATTTTGCCAAACACTGGAATTAAAATCACAAAGTGATAGAAGCCAAGTTTCTCTGAAATAAAGTAGACCTGCCAGAAAGATATGACTTGGAAAACTAGACTGGAAGCACATGCTGTTCTTTGGTTCTGCTCTGGGGTTTTTTGGTTTTTAAAATTCTTTCTTTTTCCAGTGCAAACAATGCAGATTGTTTATATTGTGCATGTATAATACACGTTAACTTTATAGTCTTGTATATAAAAGGTTAGTGTGGTATTGTGGGAATATTTTTGCACAATTTTCATCATTGCTCATATACATCAAAAAATCATTTTCTTTTAGATTTGAAGCAATAAGTCCAATGTGTATATGATATACTGGTCCTCCATCTACACTCAGCATGTGCATTTGGTTGCCATGTGTTAGAGATGCTGCTTTGTGACTCGAGCCTCGTGTAGGGCAACATCTCAAGTCTCTGAGAAGACTTCACAGCACAGTTCAGCAAGTCTTCAAATTCAAGTTAGAATTTTAAAATAGTTTTGATCAGCTCCTGATGTTTTTAGATACTCTTGCAAATCAGTAGATGGGGTGTAAGTTTAGAAAAGGCTCAAGGAATCTTACCCATTTTGTCAGTTTATATATCGTGTCTTGATTTGGTCCCTGATTTCAGAGAGACGTGTCTAGGCCAGTACTTAGAAAACTGGTATTGTTCAAGCAGTCAAGGCTCTGGTTTTAGATCTCGAAGGTTAAATATCCTAAAGAATAACTTAACCAGACCTGCTATGATGCCAAGACCAACAGCTTAATCCTGGAATGTACAGGCACTTGCGCTGTAGTTGGGGAGAAAATGAAGAAATTGTTTTGGATTTGGAATACCCTGTTCTCAGTCAGGTGCAAAACAGAATAGAAAGAAAAAGGAACTGTGTCTGTGCAAACCCCTCTCCCTACAAAAACTCACTCACATGTTGTCTAGTGAGTATCAAATAGGTCTCTGCTTCAGTGTTGCAGCTTTGCTCACCCGTGCGGGGTGGGGTTTTTTTGCATTTTTCCATTTGTTTGACTTTATATCGTTTCTTGCCGAGAGGCCACCATTCTAGGCCTGACCTGAATACGGGAGTTATGAAGAAGAAAAAAGTCACCCTGATGGAGAACAGATAGTGACAAAGACTTTATTCTCCTGTCCAGACCATCAGCTGAGAGGGACCTGCTATCAGCAGTAACTGAGCCTTGAATCGCACGTTTTCAATGCTGCAGGCGGGAGATGGTCTTGAGTTACAAAGCTAAGTCTCACATCAATTAAAGTCTGTGTGCACAGCAGCTGCATTCAGAAAGGTGGAAGAGATTTAATCTTCACCTTTCACCTTGGGTCAAAATACAAGGTTACCAAGACAGACTGTTATTAAAAATGGATTGTTTCTGCCAACTTAACGTTAAAAGTTTGCAGTTATTACAAAAGCACTTTATTACTTGCTCCCTTTGTTAAGGGAACTTGCTGTTAAATAGCAAGGAAGTAATAAAACAGTTGAAAGGAACAAATAAATATTTATGCCAGACTTCCAGATCCTGTAGGCGTTTTAGTCTTTCTTCTTGATAAAAATTAGAGACTTATTCTCTATGTGAGGAGGTGAATTATCCTGACTGAGCATAAAAAGAGGCTCCCGGGACTGAACGCTGAAGGTGTACTTAGCTTGAAGGGATATACAGTGGGAAAAAGATTTTATTTTAGTACAAATATTCATTTAAGAAACATATCCTATATGAAGCACTAACTTCTTAGCTACATCTCAGAAATCAACATCCAAATTCGGCTTACTGCTGGTCTCTGGACATCTTCCATTGTTTTTCAGAGGAAGCTGAGTAAAGCCCTAAGGGGAACATGTTGCTGATCTGTGTTCCCAGGATGCACTAAAGATAAACAGGGTATGATTGATCACGCCGGTGTCTCACTGCCTGTTAGGTGTCGTCTGTGGTTCGAATTTGAGGCCAAACATCCTCATATTCAAATAAGTAAATTCCTATGGTCTTTGTGTCTCTTTGTGCATCTAAATGAAGTAATTGCCCCAGAGAGATAAATACAGGTGGGTTGTTTTTTTTTCTGTGGTTTTATATAGCCTATTTTCCAAAGTTTTGTGGAGAATATTTAACTGCAAGAATACACGTGCATTTTAAAGATGGGGTCAAAACCTGTGTTTCACATGGTAAAGGTCCGCCACAGCTAAAGTCAATGGAATCTTTGTCATTGACTTGGAAGGGTATGAATGAACTGCCTGTGAACAAGGGAAACTCTTAGTGTCATTAATTTACAGAAATTTTGTTGTTGCAGTTTTACGTCATTAACCTCAGGTAGAGTAAAGCTGTCATAACAGAATAGAAAAAGCGAGCTGTGCGGGTTGCAACTCTTACTCTTTAAGGATAATGTTTGGAAAGACAACTCAGCCAAGAGAGTTGAATTTAGGGAAGGAATTTTCATCTAACATAGGAGTCAAAATACACATTCTGGTGTGTCTATGCTGGGTTCAGTGGCGCTCGCACTGTGATTGTGTGCCTTTGAAAAAGTGATTCTGACTACGCATTAGTCCTCTGTGCAGAGTGTATATTTCATGACATTTGTGCATTGTTTGAGTTATAACTGAATATGACTTTTTAATATATTCCAGATATGTTAAGCAACAACTGAAGAAGTATGTGGAGCATGTTCTAGTTTTTGTTCTGAAACACATGTATTTTATTTATAATGTGGAAACTATACAGTCATCACAATAGTTACACTCTGACATTTAGGTTTTTTTATGAAAAAACAATACCTTTATTGCAGCAGTATTTTTAATTAATTTTCTATTTAAACAGTCATCTTAGTCTGTTTAGAGTTTGAATGGTACAGAGTGATACTGATCATCACTTGCACATTAAAAACAGTTCTGCTCTGCGGTTCCAGGTCTGGAATAAGTCATAGAGGGCTTAGACCCTTGTGTCATATGATGACTTTCATTCAAAAAAGGTAAAAATCTTCATGGATATGTGGTGTCTAAATGAAGGTTTAAACAAATGAACTGAATGTAACTGTCACAGCACCTTCCTGAGTCCGCTGAAAGCCTAAAATAGTAGCTCAGAGATGTGCGAACCAACCTCCATCACATCCAATTCAGCGTAAGTAGTCTGCAAAAATTTTGTCTGCAGGAGGGCAATGTACATTTGAGGAGTCCAAGGGTGTAAATACCAGTGGATACTCAAGGCATTGCTGTGTCTTTAGGAGAAAGGGGGCATAATCACTGAGGAGGCAGTACTAACTGAGGGGAAAACTTATTTCTTTCAAAAGCAAGGAGCCTCAAGGAATTCCAATGCAGGTGAGGAACGCCATAGAGGAAGAGCCATGTTGGGCCACAAAAGATTTGATTTCATGGTGTCCAAGAATCCACTGGAGCTTTCATATGCCTCTGCTTTGGAATCAGATGTGTGGTGAAGGTGTCTGAGACATAAAGAATCCTTCCAACCTGTGCTGCTCTCACAGATCTTCTAACAGTAATGGAAAGGCGTCTCTTTCACTTTGACATGAAGTACAGGAGAATATTTATTTTCAAAGAATTAAAAAAGGGAAGAGACGAGAATTTTAAAAATTTAATAGTGAGTCAAAAATAACGTATAAAACCCATAGATATTTTAAAGCCCTAAATATATCTTTTGCTAATCAAAAGTCATTAAGTAACCCTTGTAGCTGATGTCAAGTCTTGATATAAGGTGGATGGAACAAACTTTCCCAATCTGCTGTTGACAAAATGAGAGGCAAAATAAATGTGTAGTTACTATATAATAGTCTCTCTACAGTGGTCTGCAAGTAACAGCTTTGAAAATCTAGTACAGAGAAGAAAAAAGAAAGGGAAAAAGAAAAGTAAACAAAAAAAAAAGGAGAAGGGGAAAAGGAAAGGGAGAGGACAAGGGAGAAACTACCTTGCAGGTTATAACAATATAAAAAAAGCAGTCACATCTTTTCCAAAACTCCACTTTGTGCCTATGCAGTGCTGTTGCATTCTGCTTGCAAAGCAGAAGGGGAAACACAGTCCTGAAGATGCAGAAGTCTCAATTTTGCAGTGGCCTCCACTCAGAAGGCCTCCTGACCTCCCAACGCTGGCACAGGTCTGCC
Source organism: Anarhynchus alexandrinus (assembly GCA_008711295.1). Classification (NCBI taxonomy): domain Eukaryota; kingdom Metazoa; phylum Chordata; class Aves; order Charadriiformes; family Charadriidae; genus Anarhynchus; species Anarhynchus alexandrinus. Next base: position 632,580 of record VUYV01000270.1, read on the forward strand.
GTACATCCCTCCACATGCTTCCTTTTGGCTTCACACAGGTACCAGGATCGCTTGCATGCAGCCTTGTGTAGGGCTGTTTCCCAAGTCACCTGAAATAATATTGGCGGTACAGAACATAAACACATCACTGTGTACCACCTTATTAAACACAGATGTGGCTCTTGCGAGGGCCTTGTTATCTAGAGGTGCCTTACCTTCGTTCGCTTGGGTACCAGCATCCTACAAAGAGACCTCTGTTGTACTGCATTAATGCAGTGGCGGCAAAACCAGCCGTGGCCTCAGGTAGGGGCTGCACGGAGAGAGGGCAGAGGTGTTCCTCCAGTCCTGACCTCCTCAGGAGTTAAGGTCAGAAGGCCAGATTATTTTTTGTTTGTTTGTGTGTGCATTAAGTGTGTTAAGTGCCAGACTTTGGAAGCCCATAATGCTTTGAAAACTTCATCACCAAAATCTGGAAAGCTTTATAAATAACATTTGAAAATATAACCGTTGCTACTAGTAATTCATTAATCTAGGAAGCCCAAGAGCATTGCATACCCGAACATCAGAACTACCGTCAGAAATGCACGTAGCTGATGCTTTCCTGGGTTTGAATGGAACTTATTTGGTGTTACTTTGGTTTAAAGCGTCTCCTCATCTGTGATTAATGTCTGATTTGCTTCTGGTGAGGCACTTGATAAAAACTGGACTAGTCTGATCAAATTTTTCCTTCATTGTAATTTTTATACAAATTTGCTGGTTTAGAATAGACTTCTACCAGGACTTTTCTGCTCCAGGACAGAATTCCTGCCCAAAATAGAGAGCCTTAGAAATAGAGATTTGAGTGATCCTTTATTCAAAAACATTCCCTGGGCTGAGGCGTATTTATACACAAGTCTTTAGTGACAGATGAGAGGTCTGACCACCAGGCTCTTAACTGGGAATGCATGGGTCTTTCCTGAGTTTTTGTTTTTTTGCATAAAACTTCAGAAAGTCTTGTTTTTCATCCCAACGGGGAACAGGAAAAGATTTTGCTTGAAAGCTGAAAAAGTTTTATGGTGCAGAAACACCATTTCATATCCATATGTAATCCAGAATTGAGTTTGTCAGTGCAGTCTGAATTTTGTCTTTGATCTCAAAAAGAGAAAGGCAGCCCGTGAAAATACTGCTGAAGTAAAAGAACATAAACAGGCTTAAAATACCACATTCTGATAGAGGGTAAAATGACATTCTGATGGAGCGTATCCCACCAAATCCAAAGCCCAGAGAATTTAGCAGGGAGTACAGTAAAGGGACAATTTCAAAGCTCTGAAATTTGATTTCACTTTTTATCTAACCCTTATCTGAATGTCTTTCCTGAATTTCTAGTCTCATTATCTGATCTTTGGCATTTGGTTTTCCCAGAAGTACGGCAGAACTAATCATTTCTTGGCAAAGAACATTCACACCCAGCAGATTTCTCTGGAGAGATCGTTTAATTTGATGAACACCTCAGATGTATCTTGGTTGATTCTTGCTTAGTAATAGATCAGCAGAGAGACAAATAATGCTTTGCCTCTCCCCAAGTCCTGGAGAAGCGTGTGCCAACCATATTCCTTGCCTCACCTGCAAGGCAGCTTTGAGGGTTCTCAGCTCTTATAAAATTGATGAGAGCTCCATTGCCTGGCTGCACTCGACATGCAGGGCCCTGGAGCAGGAGGTTGCTATACCACTGTAAAAGCTGCTGTGATCGGTCCATTTTCAGTGCACATTGACGAATTCTGATAAGTCCAAATTCCTCCCTCAGCTGATCCTTAACGAACCCTACAGGAAGGGATAGACCAATATGGAAAATATGTTCTATGTATCTTAGCATGGATCTATTGCCACCAGAATGTAAGAAAAGTATGGCACAGTTATCAAAAGGTCCTACCGGCTCCGCGAGGAACAACGGGGCTCCGAGTGACCTGAGATGGCTTAGTTGTTATCTGCCTTTTACTCCGATTTCATTCATGGAAAATTTGTTTTCCTCTCCGTGCACTACAAATAACCGTTCACCAAAAACATTAAATAATGAAATTCAAATGTACTGAGTTAATCACTGGAAAAGTGCTTCATCTGAAACTCCATGGGGGATCACATTTCAGAACACAAGTGTCCTTGTACAGTATGCATTTCCTCTTTGGTTCACAGGTTTGCTCATGCAGAGATTTAGAGTAATATTGAATTACTGCCTGAAGCCATGCCTGACTATCTTTTTCATTAATTACCTTCCATGGCTTTGGGACAGATTAACTGATAAATATATGAATCCCTAGCGTAGTAACCTTTACCGTGTACTTAGAATAACTGATAGGCATGTAATGTCAGAATCTGTGAAAAAACTTTTTTCTGTCTTCCTATAGATTACTACTGTGCTCTTGCTATCTGAGTTGCCTGTCCACGCTGTTGTATTGTCTTTGCTAAGAGATGCTGCTAAAGCAACAATTAGGACCTCTACAACAGACTGCTGCAACAGTCCAAAAGGAAGATTGGTATGGCTTTTCAGAAAATACATTCACTTCTTTTTTTCAGTTGTTAGTATAAAGATGGGTGAAACTACATAATGCCCTGTGTTACCTTTTCTGGGCAACAGATGCTTCAGAGTAGTCTAAGAAATGCAAATCAAACGACCATTTTTCTGTTGGTTTGGTGGTTTGGTTTTTTTTGGTTTTTTTTTTTTTTTCTTTAGCAAAATGTCTCAGAAACTGGTCATTCTGGAAGGGTAATCACATTGTCTTAAAAAAAAAAAAAGAAAAAAGCCTAGTTTCTGCTGCAGCTGGGTTTTATGTTTCTCTGACCTGCCCTTCAGCAAACTCTGTTGTGTGTTATTTGACCAGTGTACTCCCTTCTTCTCTGTGCAAAGATTACTCAGATTTTTAAAACTTATAAATTCACTGAGGAGCACTTCAGATGCTTGTTCTGTGTGTGGAGACCTGTCGTCTTTTTTGCTTTAGTTGTTTCTTGTGGGTATTCTTACTGGATAATCTGGCTAGTGATCTAGTTAAACAATATTACTGAACAGCAACCTTGCTGGGGTTGCTTGAAACTTCCCACATGGAATCTCAAAAGCTTTGCTTTAGGTCATCATTGCAAGTCAAAAGAATCGCTTGACCACAGCCTGAAGAAATCAAATAAAGCCAGATACCAGTGCTATAAAACATATCTACAGAGTGAATTGAACTAACGTGCTTGCATACTTGTTTCTAAGACCTTTGCATTGATGTATGTAATCAATTATTAATAATATGTGATAAGATCGTCTATTTACCAGGAAATTACCTCAGGTGAACAAATCTTTTCACTAATGCTGTTATAGCAGGTCAGTTTGTATCTATTCACATTCACTGTATTGGATCTGAATTGGTTATCTGTCCCTTTATCTGTTCCCTGATAACCTCAATTTTATACCCACAGCATCTTTACCATAAAGCTGCCCTCACCCCTCACGTGTGCAGTATCATTTTACAATTACTTTTGACATGCATAATCGAAAGGATGTTTTGGAAGAGCAAGAAAGAATATGAAAGGCAGTCCAGGTGATGCTGGTGGAGGAAGAGGGAGTTCCAGAACATTTTATTCCTCTGGTAAAGCAATGTTTGAATGAGTCACAGTATTGCATATGAATAGGTAATTATGCAAATATAGACATGGAGCAGAAGATTCCAGGGCAAGATTCATGGATGGGACTTAAAGAAGTTGGGTCTCAAGGATGGGATTTTTTAATACATTTCCTATTGATCTATTAAAAATTGGTTTTGAGCTCCCATCCATGACAGATCTAAACCTAAGGTCTGCCTCAATATCTCTCCTCTTTTCCTACATAATCATACAGTCTCTTTCTGTTACCCCCGTATAGTTTAAATAAAGTGTTTAGAAGGTTGACTGAAAAAGGGGGGAGTACTCAGTTAAAAACATTAAAATTAGTCTTAATACGTAAATCTGTGGATGGAAAAGTATACTGGAAGAACAGGGAATGCCAATTACACTTTCAAAGCTTTAAATATGAAAGAGAACTATGGGGACAGTAGAGCAATCAGAGCCTTTTTGATTTGTTAATCTTCTTGGACACTGCTGTGGAATTTCCTTCAGTAGAAGATATTTAGAAAATTACCAACAAGGCTACGTATGCCCAAAAAATATGAGAGTAGCGTTGCTAGTCTGTCGTCCCTTAGGGTGAAGACAGCCTTGGCTTGCATGCCCAAGCAAGCAAGTCAGTTTTATAGCAACCTCTGTCCTCCTGAGCCTGAGCACTCCTAATGCTAAGCATCCATATAATTTATGCCTATAGGACTGCAATTCCTCAGAGCAATTTTTCTTCCATCTGTTCAGCTTGAATGGAGAACATTTGTTAAATGGTGTTTGGAGGGATGTTGGCAGTAAAATGCATGCCCACCCTGATGTTAGGCTAGTTAACTGGTCTTTCTAGGCATAAAGCTGACATTGTTAGATGGCACAGAGCTTGAACAAGTACAAATATAAGAGAGCACATTTTCTTCTTTTCTTATAATCTTGAGTATTCTTTCCCATTGCTCTTCTAAAAAGAGTTAAGATAACTAACTAAATACCCACTTAGAATAATTAGAAGTAGTTGAAGTCCACCTGTCAATTGTATAAAGTTAGATAAAGTCCACTCCTTGCCGTCTGATACTTTTTCGGATTCAAGAAGGCAGAGCCATGTAAACATTGAAAGTAATTATGTCTCCTTCTCCTCCTTTTCTTTCTTTTTTTCCCCCCCTTTTCTTTCTAATGTTAGTTGTTACAGAAAAGAGTCAACTTGAGTTTCAGAGAGCCTGCCAAAAAGCCTCTGGCATTCCCTGGGGGATTGAATTTTACATTCTTCAGCAAACAATGTCTGTCTCCAGAAATGCAAGAGGAAAACACTATTTTTCTTTTTAATCTAATATCAATGTCTAAGCCTAACGGAGCTCTGATTTTTTTATTTTCAAGCCTGAGGAACATCTTGTGTTGATGTTAGTATGTGCCTTTTTAAGCTTCATTTGTTATCTTTAAGCAGCTGCTAAAGTGTAAACAAGTTCTTTTTCTATTCTGTGTTAAAAAAAGGCTCTTAACTTATCCAAAAGCTCCACTGCTATTGTGCTTATTGGGCTATGCTAACAGCAGTATTGAATACAGCAAATGTTTGGTTTATTTCAAAGCCTTTCTAAACTGTAAATCAACTACATTTCTTTTCAGCCTTCTCTTTTTCCTTATTATGGAAAGTTAAATCAAATCAGTTAGCCAGGAAGATAGTAACACAAGAAGTTATCTCTGATTTTTTTCAAGTATAATAAAGAAGGAATTTCATATTTCTGATAGTGAGTTTACAAATAAAACTCCTCTATGACCTGGAATTTCAAAAGTGATGTTGGATGAGCATTTTAAAGGAGGTCTGATATCTCAAAAAGTAGGAAGTACAAAACATTGTCCCTTTCAAGGTGGGTGAAGCTGAAATATGACCTTTTTGGATTATTTATATACAGAATATATACACATTTCCCTTCCCCTGCGTTATCCCAGCTCTGTATTTCCCTGCCACACCACAAAGACTTTCCAAAGATGATAAAAAAGGGGGGAAAACAGTGATTTTTAAACATTGTGCATACGAACAGGAGCAGAGATGTGTATATGGGTGTTTAGAGAGGGAGTGCAACAGGTGACTGTCAGAACTGGAACTGTTTACCATCTCCATTGATGTATACCCCATCTCCAGCAAAATCACTGCCACCAGATATGATTAGGTTGCTAAGACCACTCCTTGAAGTTTACAGGGCGTATAAATCTTGTAATCCTCTTCAGACTCTCATAGGAAAACTTCACAACTAAGAAAACAATCATGTTGCCAAATTATTCCTTACAGCTTTCCAGATATTTTTTTTTATTTACTTTGTTTCATTTTACCTTTTTAACTTGAGTTCTGCTTGATATACAATTGAAAAGTAAAGATATTTGCCCAAAAATCCATGGCACACACCCAGGGAAATGCACTAAACTATATTTTAGGACTGAACTACAACTTATGCATCTGCTTTGGTTAGCAGCATGTAAAGTGTGGCTCAGGAGTCTGCTGGCAACTTAAGGCCAACGAGTGGCCTGCTCAGCCTGGCAGTATTTAAAACTGCCAAAGGACCGCACAGAGCTATGTGCAAGCAGTTTGTGCCCCATCTGGTCGGCAGAGGTTTTTGGAACAGAGGGCAATTCTGGGCGTCTCCTCTCTTCCACAAGATTTGTTCAGAAAATTATTCTGGTTTGCTCTGTACAGGTTTTTATTCCATACTCTCCACTGTCCTGTCTGAATATCTTCTGTAGGACATCAAGTGCTGGTGTTCTCCACCGCAGCTTCGTCCTGTCTGAGCACGTGTGGGTATCTGTTCTGGAATGAATGGGTGTTCACATACTTGCTTTATATTTACGTTGCAGAATAAAAGGGTTAAAGAAACGTGCCTTATGCTGGAGCTAAAGGCAGTTTGGTTCATAAGCTGGAGAACCTTTGTTTCCTGCAGGTTGCCAGGAGGCGGTAGGGAAAAACATTACACCAACTGCAAACCTCTTGGGGTCTCCCAGCTCTTGAGGTAGAGTGTATATATGCACATATGTGTTTGGGGGGTAGGAAGGCATAAAACCTACTGGCAGGGTTTACTGCAGGAGCAAGAGGAAAGAAACCACTGTAGGGCTCAAATGAGCCTCCTGCGTAGAGGTGTGATTTGTCACAGGATCTGCCCTTTGCTACTGAGCTAACTTTTCTTTCTTTTGGTCATCCGAGATGTTTCCTGTGCTTAAACCTTCCTGGGTCCCTTCATGTACCTTGCTGGAAACTCTGAGTTTAACTTGCTATATTTTTACTCAGTAGAACATATTTAGTCTGCATTAGGAGAGCAAAATAACACGTCTTAGCTATTTTAAATATCAGAAATATATGTGGACTTCTATAATTATAGCATGAATGTGTTGCAGCATCAGGGACGAATTGTGCTGGGTGATTTTTTTTTTATATTTTTTTTTCCTCCCCTAAAGCGATGCTTGGTTTTACTTCACACAGCAAGATCTAGCCAGTTGGGGATTGCTTGCCACTCAAATGTGTAACAAATAGTACAGTTCTGTAATTTTGCCTGTGTTGCAAACTGTTATTGAGATGGATCCGAACATCTAAATAGTGAGATGGATCACACAAAGCTAAATATCAAAACTACTAGAACTGTAGATGTTTAAAAAGCACTTAGTTATACTAACTCTTGTTCTACTCATCCTGTTTGCCATTTTGGAAATAGTTATGGGGAGCTGCCTTAGCAGATGGCAAGCTCTTCTGCACACAGCTGAGGACTCCAGCTTGGTCCTGCGTGCCCAGGCCAAGCCTTTACCCACCTGTGTTCGGTTCTCCTCAGATTTTATGACCTCAGGACAGTGCTGCAGAAAACCAGCAGGCCGAGTGATTTAATACATAATTTGCTCCCCTCTGAGCCTCTCCCGATTTCATTTCGCAGTAGAGGGCACTGTGCAGTTGGAATTCGTCCTCTTGAGAAACTGCATGAACTCCTGGTTTCTTGTAGGCATAGAGATTCCAGGGCACTCTTCAAACTTACAATTTTAGCTCCGCTCGACGCTCATGTCTAATTAAGGTAGTTACATTTTACTCCAGCTCTTGCTTTGGTTTCTAATGGTTTTTTTTTCCACTCTTTGTCTTCTCCGCTGCTGTGCATTGTTAAATAGCTGCGCTGTTCCAGCCCAGATATGGCTACATTTTAGTGGTCAGCCAGTAGATTGCTATACCGAGTATTTAGTTAAATGCTTTGTGGATCTTTCTGTATAAAAAGAGCTCCATTGAGACTAAGAGGATATTATTATTCATAATGTGGTGACTAGTTTCACACATGGCTGAAGCAAAATAAATCATCACTGTTTTTAACAAAACAGTGAGTAGACCTCTTGTTGACCACAGCATATTTGTGGTCAGCAAAGAAAGAGTCTTTTATAGCTATTAATACGCTGCCAAGGTGCTTTAGCTGAGATTTTTGCCCTAAGGGAGGTGGGCTTCCACTACCACGTATTCATGTTTCTCTGCTAAGCCCGTTTCCACAGCCTTACCCTCACAGAGTGATTTGGTACAGAAATCCAGCCCTGAGAAGAGAAACTGGTTACTGAAAGAACTGATACAAATGAATATTGCCCTGATGCTGAATCCAATAAGAACATGAACAATGCTCTTGATGGTTTGGGTGGTAATTTTTAGTTCAGAGCAGTCATACACAAAACAACTGATTGTCAGCGTTTCTGTTATGCACACCTTTGTAAAGCCTGAAGGTTTGAAGAAGGCCTGAGTGATACGAAGAATCCCACTGCTCCTCTGCTTGTTTACGCTTCCAGTTCTGTGCAGTTAAACTGGACTTTAAACATTGTTTTGTAATTGGTCTGTTTATTACATGGTCATGGGAATGGTGTCGTTTGGAGATGTCATCTGCTGATTTAGCTCTGGTACAATGGTACCTGACTTTCCTGGAATGACTTTGCGCAAAACATAGTGATTTCTTGAGCTGAGAGTCCTGCTGAACAGCCACTGATGGAGCCAGCGCTGGTTCTCCAGTGCTTCCTCCTGTCACTTTACAGAAGTTAATATGAACTTTTCAGCCTGCAGACAGCCATCTGCCCAACTGAAAGTCCCACCAGAAATTCTGAATGCTTTTCCAGTCAAAAAGCAGGAAGTTTGAACACATTAATACACTGTTTAAAGGGTGCAAAAGAAATGTAGTTTGTAGTAGAAATGGCACAAGAAAATATCCAATGTAATATATAAAGAGAAGAGTCATGGGTGGTATGAGAAGAGAAGGAATATAAAATAGGAAAGCCATTCTCCATAGCATATCATTATGTAAACCAAAAGCAGAACCCTTACTTTAAAGGCTTACATTTGACTTAAACATGTTTCTTGACATACTGTTTACAAAAGGCCCTATTCTGATCTCAACCCTGTGTAAAAAAGAACAGTTCCTCTGAACACAGTGAGAGCTCGGTGAATTTCTGGGAGGGAAAACGTGTGTGAAATAAGCAGCGGGGTCATCCTTATGAACTTACCTAAAATTTCCTGTAGCTCTCCAAATGAACTTCTAGAATTGCATATTTGCAAAGATGAAAAATGCAAATAGTTTATTGAAGACATTTCTCAGCTTCTGCTATATTTATAAATAAACTTAGATTACATTTGTAAGGCATACAGGGTGCACTCTCTGTGTTTACTTTGCTGTCCAGCTCTGTGTTTTCATGTGAAACAAATAGCTTCTGCCATTTCTAAACCTCATTAAAAGCATCCATTGTCTGACATTTTTAAAGATATTAAATTCTTCATGGCTGTTTGTCTGAAGTATTCTGTATTCTGCCTGTGCTCTGAGCTGGCCAGATACAATCCGGTTCAGAAATAATGTGACTGAATCATCAGCACCACAAAGATGCATCCAGATTAGTGTGCACAGTCTCTTTTTAGGACAGTTGTAGTTTATAAAAAGTTTTTGAACAGAAAATTTTCTGTCTGGATGAATACATATGTAGAAATTCATTAGGTGCTTTAAAAAACTTCATGCTGCATGTGTGTCCTCTACAAGCGGGTATGTCCCTGGTGCTCAGCCATGATGTGTGAGGTAGTTAATGGTGCTGACAATTCTCTGGAGAAAGAGAAACAGGGATTATCAGTTTAAAAAATGAAATGCAGCTGATGGAATCAGATCTCAACAGATTTGATTTTCTATCATCTGTAGCAAGCACCCACGCGCCCCAAAATTGTAAAGTACAGTAAAGCCTAGAAACTATTTTCCTAAAGTTTCCTGGGATTCTCTCTATGTCTATTGTAATGCCCACCATCTTGTTCATCTTGGGGCTTTTTCTTTTCAATGTTTTTGATAAATACAGAGTGTTAAAAAGGTCTTGATTTGGTGATGGTTAATAACACAGTTACTGCTGAAGCACTTCTGTTGGTTGCTATGGATCAGAAATTATAAATGGTAATAATAGGAGAGCAGTTAACATTTGATAATATTTTACTGTGGGGAAAATTTCATCTTTTTTGCTGTTTCAATACCAATTTTGTGTAAATGTAATTAGCTCTGTGATAAAAAAAAATGAGAAAGTTTCATGAGTAATATTTTTTGTGTGTAATCAGACCCAAACGCCAGTTTGTGACCTTATCTATCACACTACTTTCTCCTTGCTTCCACGTTAAAATGAAAATTTTCTGAGCTTTTGTAGAAACTGCCACATTTTTTCTCTGGACAAGAAGGATGGTGTCACAGGGAGAGCCCTGAAGTTGTCTCTGGGGACTTGGATGCCATTTCTGCTGCAGGATTTCTGCAAATCTCTTCTGTAAAACAAGAGTTTTACACAGCCTTGTTCCTGGGCCACTGCCTGTGAGATGAAGGTATGGTTCTTCAGTTTCAGGAACGTTCTCTGGGTAAAAGACATTTGTAATGGCTAAGTGTTAAGGTTCTGTAATGGCCCAATGAATATTTAGCAGGATTTCACTTCTCTTGCCTGCTTCTCAACGTTAAATTCTTAGAAGTATGCAAGAGTGCTTTAAGGGGGAGAAATAGTACTGAAGGTCTCTGAGTTGTTATGACAGTTATGAAACTTGCTCACGATAACTGAAAGTGCCTTATGAGGGCCATTTAGCTGATCTGGGAAACTTCTGAAGTTTGCAAAACCCACTGCTGTGTGTGAGAGTTCAGTTCTTCCTCAGAGAGCCGGGCGATGCTGAACATCACCTCCCTCCTCCCCTGCAGAGGCCGAGCACGCCGCCTTGCTGGTGCCTTCCGCCTTAAGACGTGAAAGGCAAGGTTGGCCACCAAGGCAACCTCATTTTATCAATAGAAGCAGGGTGAGAGGCCATGTTAGGATATAACAAACCTGACCTTTCCGTTCGTAGGTACCAGGCTGCTCAAGCTAGCCGCGGATATTTTAGCTGGCATTTGTGTCTAGGCCAAGCTGTTCTTGAGAAGTAAAGCTTGTTTATGAAACCTCCGCTAAAAGCAGGTGTTGCAGACATCCCATTAGTAACCTTTGACTTACCTTCCCCTTTGAAACTTTTCATCCCAAAGGACTGACATTTCAAAGCTCCCCTCCCCACCCCCACCCCCTTTTTTTTTGTGTGTGTGTGCGTCCCTCCAAGTTTGCATATTGTAAACATTTTTCTTCTCTGCTCTGATGGAACGGAGCCAAAAATCTGCACAATGGGGGAACTAGATGTTAATGAGCAGAGATTGTGGGAAAATGTGTACCGGGCTGCCCTGCCTGACCTGCATGATAATGCTACATTTAGCACATTCTTTTCCATTGGTGTAGCAGCCCTTGAAATGGTAGCAAACAACACATATTGTGAAGGTTTGTTTCAAAGAAAACTGCTTTCCTAGGAGAGTGGAAATAACAAATTATTTATTGTGTACAGTTGGCAGACGGACAGCTGGCCCTGGAAATATTTATGCACAAACAGCGGTGTGAAATTATATATTCTTCTTCATGTTTTCAGCAAAATTGCTTTAGGTGAAGGTTTAAGTTATGTAAAACTCAAGTATTACATACAGGCTCGTACTGAATCAAAGAAGCTTACAATCACTCTATGGCATTTAGGGACCGATGAGGAAAAAAAAATACTTATTGGGCCTGTTAAGACAAAAATATTATAGTACTTTGGCATCTTCTAAAGAGATTTTTTAATTTTTTTTTTTACTCTGGCTGTGCTCACAACCCCTTTTTAATGTGTTTATGTCAGTGGAGTTTTGTTTGTACAAAATGCTCCTGAAAAATTAATTTTGGCTTCTCTGAGCCAAGTTTCATTTAATCATAAAACAAAATTTATGTCTCGACCATATGAAAATCATTAGGGGCAAAAGGATTCTGAGAATATAAACAACACCATGTGACTTAGACACCCAATTGTACAGCTTGAACCTATCAAGTGGTGAACATATTAAAATACTAAAGAGAACACTTACAGTCAGCATTTGGTGTGCAATGAGTAGGGAGAAATTTGTTTGCACAAAACTTCTGACTAACAAAGAGGAGTACCGAAGGAATTCATAACAAAAGACTGACTATAGATAATTTCTGAGCAGAGAAAGGGATTAAATCCATTAAACAAGCTATTTCTTGCAAACTTCTTACCCAGCCATTTTTTAATTATACTTTTGTATGTCCAACTTTGCTCTTTCAGTTAAGTAAAGAGGAATTCACGTAGTAAAAATTGCATACGAATGTGAACTGTTTACAAATGACATTCCAGATCCTCATCGGGAAATGCTTATTTCTTCACAAAGATTCTTAAAGAGCTTTTCTATGGGGAAAGACACTTCCACTCATTACCTTAAAAACAACACTCTTATCTCCACCGTGGAGTGGATATGGGCTCTGAGCCATATTTTGCAAAGGACAAAGCAAATTCTTTAGAGGAACATCTGCTAGATAAGAGCAGCATTCCTTAGAATAGGTTTTCTGATGAAAGAGATGCCAAAGCCTTGATTCCAAAAGTACTTATATGCTAAAACAACTACTGTCTGTGCTAGTTCTGTTACATGCTTTCAGGAACAATTTCAAACCCCAGCTCACACCACAAATACAGAGGTGGTTAATAACATGTTTTGGGGCTACTCAAGTCAACTTACGTTTTGCATAGTAAAAGAAAAGAACGCGGAATTATTAGTCCCATTTTTGGGAATCTTTAAAATGGTGCAAAATGCATATTTGCCCAGCTGATGGGCAGTCTCTGTGCCAATTATGAAATGGGTTTCGTTTCTCTGCAAACAACGTCTGTGCCATGAGCAGGCTGTGACTCCAGCCGCTACACCGGCAGAGCTGCTCAGAGCAGCTCAAGGGCGATAGTTGTTCTGCACGTCCTGCAGCCTGTGCAGTAAGGGAGAGGTTTATGTACGTTTGCTCACGCTGCCACACCACCAGGAAGGCCTCGCAGCAACGGGCTGTTATTCTGTCATGCAAAACTGGAGCGTGGCATTGAGAAAGGAAAACATGGCAAAGGCGACTGAGTACAAGTTTATTGTGTGTTCGCAAAAGCCCCTTGCTCACGTCAGGGTAACATCTGTGGCAGAGACCTTCCAGGACTGGAAGTCTCTGGCTAAGGCTGAATGCTGGGTTGAGGAGAGTGCTTGGATGGCCTTGTTGTTTTTTTCTGGGGAAATTTTAATGGTCCAGGTGTGTACCTATTACCAAGCTGGGTGCTTTCAGTTCCCGTTTTTCACTCTCTGTCTTCCACGTCTGTTGCTACAGTTCCAGGTTTCTGATGTCCCCTGCTGCTTGGTGACTACAGAATATCTCTGCATTGTCAAATATTTCTGCATAATGATTCGAACCAAACTTTGACACACATTTGTGGCAAGCACTAACTTGGTAACTTTGTCTGGGGAAGCACTGTGCTCTTTCTTGGTTAAGCTTTGGCTCATCTGCATTTCTCATAGAGCTGTACCTTCATCACGTGCCTTCTGTTTGTTTGTCTTCCTCTTCATTGTACTCCAGGGATGTTGTGGCCTGTGTTTTGGGAACTGCCCCAAGTGAAAGAGTCAGGGAGTTGCACTGGCAACGGGAAAGCAGGAACACAGGGTCTGCAGCGAAAGAAGAGGGATCGGGAAAGTTGCTTTTCTTTTCATCCTCCTTCAGTTCCGGCTGGGTACTGACTACTGTGTGGTTTTGATTTTGACTTCTCAGCTGAAATTCTGCACTTTGTAGACCATCACATCATAGCTTACATATGATGATTGTGGCCCCACAACTGACGAGTGCACCCATCCCACCTCTCTGCTCATCCTGGATTTACATTGTTGCAGCTTTCTCCAGCTTTGCTTTCAGAAAGTATTTTTATCTTTGTTCTTTAATCATAAATTGGTTCCTTTAGTTTCACTGTCTGAAATTCACGTTCTGTATGTGAATGCTGTAAAAGATTGCCTCGAGCTCGGCCAATGCGCATTAGATTTGGCTGTTTCTAGTCAGTGCTAACTTCCTCTTGAGCAATTACCGTAGTTCAGGCTAAGTGTTGGAGGGGGATCAGTTGGTATCACATGTCAGATCTGGGTCTTTCCTGGACTGATTTTGTTGGGCAATAGAAGGCATTCATCCCACTCTGCTTTCCCACAAGCGTTTGAGTAGTCACAGTACTCCAACCTGGAAGAGTTAAGAAAGTTTTCAGCAATAGCATCCCACCCACATCCATGCTCCTTTAAAGAGATTAAATGGAGAGTTATGTTATGTTAAATGTGTTTCAAGTTTTTTTTTGCTAAAACTTTCAGGGCTCCTTTAGTAACCATGAGGCTTATTTAGAAAAACATCACTATTAAGAAAAGCTTTTTTAGCACAAGATAAAACATTATTCTGGATTGGAATCAAGAAGCACATATTGAGGTGCTTTTCAGTATAGGTCTTTACAGAGCTGATCTCACATCATCTTTTTATTTCTTATTCTGCTGGTGATAGGTGTTGTCTTAAAGACATTTGCAATAGTTACTTCTCAAATATTTGTATGATCCCTTGCTGATTCCTTGCCGCTTCTCGGTTTTTAATACAGTCCCCCAAATCTCTCTCTTAAAAATAGTACCAGTGCTCCCATTTTACAAACGATGAGCTGAGTTAGAGAGTGATTGAATAACTTTCCCGCTCTCACAAAAGAAAAATTTGGCTTATGGAGTCCAGTCATCCTTACTTTCCTCATCACAAGCTCTTTTTGAAAATGGAGGAGGTAATTTCTTTTGAGACAGTGATGTTTCACAGAGTGAGTGCAACTCTGCTCTCATGTTAAGAAATGTAATCTTTTGAAAACCCGGTTGCTGCCAAAAGACTCTTCTCTTTCAAGATTTTTAGCTATTGGCGACCCTCTGTTTAAAGTCTTGTCCAGCTGTGCTTTATAAATATCTCTTAACTGATAAATGAATTATTTCCTTCAGTTAAGCTCTCCATATTGCTACGCAGAGTTAGCAAATGCACGGTTTTGCAGTAGACGTATTAGTTTGCCAAATCGGTTGCCTTATGTTTTTATATTTGGTAGTTATGCCCTGTGTATTTTTAACTTTCTGGCATGATTTTGACCCAGTTTGGTGGAGCGTTGTCAATCATTGTTACAAGATATAGGAAACAATACTAGAAAATAAGATCTTGCCATTTTCAATCTAACAAAACAGCTCTGTTGCTGATCTTGTCTGGCTGTCTAACAGATGGGCTAGTGTCCCATGAGAAGACAGCCACTTCCTTGCATAATAAACAAAGAAGGAGAAGTTGTCTGCAAACCATTAGTGTATTGCAAAGTTAGATGCAATGTCTTGATATTGTCAGAATGGGTTCCTCAAGCACATTTCTTTGACATTCTGTCATAAGTCAGATACAAGGCAGCACTAAATCAAAATTAAAACTTTAAAAGGCTGCCAACTGTTTAACTCTTTCCAAAAAAAGAACACCGGTAAAAATATCCATTTTCTAAATATTGATAACCAACTAATAGACATCAAAGGATTGAGTAGGGTATTTGACGGAGGCAAGATCATTCAGCCCACGTGCCGCATTCCCAACACGTGGCAGAGATTGCTTTCTCCTTTTTCCCTTTTACAAATAAGGATGTTAGAACAAAAAATAAGAACACTGTTCTTGCTTGAAGTACAGGCTAGTTATTCTGTAGTGAAAGCTTATGAAAATCCTGGCAGATCATTACATTACAATTGTATTTTTTGATGGAACACCTCAGGAAAATTATAAGATCCACAGAAATTAATGTGTTTTTCTTAAGAAAGGTATTTTCCCTTAAATTCAAAAGACAACATATTATATATACAGACAAGTCCATGGCTGGTCACTTTTCACAAGAATTGCCACTGAAGTAGAAATAAGTGATAAGTGTTGTCATTTCCAGAGCAAAGTGCTTTTTGTGGTGAAACAAATTTTCCACCTTTTCAAAAAACATTACATAGGGCGTTTTAATACTAAACTAGAAATTATTCTTTCTTTCTGGTTCTGCCAGGAAAAAAAAAGTACAGTTCTCAAACTTTTTTTTACCCAATTATTTATTGCAGTTTTAGCAATAAAAAAAAAAAAAAAAAGGAAAAGAAGGAAAAGAAAGAGATAATCAAATTCCAGATGTATAATGTTGTTTAAGCCTGTAGGACATGGAGCTGCTGAGCAATATGCTACTTAGTTGCCCTGACAGGTCTTAAGACCCTGCCACTAAAATTCCATGTTTAAGTTAGAGGCAGAAATAAATCCAGTGATCTGAGGAAAAAAAGAACACTCGAACTGGAGAGACTGAGGTGACGATCCCTTTTTTATCCATCTTAAAACTAAGAAGGGCTTAAAGCTAGAACTAAAGTCTTTCACATGTGCTTTGCTAAAGACTTTTAAGGAACAACTGTAAACGGGAGGACTGACAAAATCCAAAGAAAATTAAAAATAACAGTGCAGAGTGTTTTTGTTTGACTTTTATCATAGTTTTACAATTTGTATTTTTGTTTCTAGAATACATTATCAACATAGAAAACTTCAGGAGAAGAGATACTGAAATTAGTGTGAGCCCCATGTCACAGTTTCTTCTCTTCTTTGTTTTAGAGTGACTGAAAAGGGTTTAATTTGTCAAAAATATGTGGAAAATAAAAGAGGGTTTTTTCAGCAAGATCATTCATGTCTGAGTTTTTATATTCAGAATATATGAATGAATATGCAGTATATTACATATGGCCTGAAATGTTTTGACTTTTTGGATTGGTAATTGTGTGTATGTATTATTTTTCCATCTGGCTTCCTCTTTGTAGTTTGCTGGGAAAATGTAGAATTGTCTTAATTGGCTAGATGGTAGAAAATTCTACACATTTCTAGAGTAGAAATTCTGAAAATGTAACTTGTTCACTGCTTGTAACTCCACTTGTGTTTTGTTTTACCCCGTACATGGTCTTCCTATTTCATTCTGAAGATGTAAGCAGCAAGTTACTAGATCATCATAAGCCAGGTAGTGTTTGTGGTGTTTATGTTAACTAGTGAATCCAAATGACCCAAATGTGCTGTAGAAAACCTCAATTTAACCTGGGGTCATATGATAATTATCAAGAAAGCTTATTTTAAAATATCCTCCAAATAATTTTCCTGTCTCTGTTGATTGTTCTCTATCCTTACTTGTCATTCTTAGGAAATGAAATGAAATTAAATGAAACCCACTTCTCTACAGAGGCTGTGTGAATTGTAAAAGTAATAATGCCATGCTTATAAATAGCAAATAATATCATTGGGAACAAGTGTCTTATTTCATTGATCATTCTTTATCACACAAAATCTAAGTATTTACAAAGGACCTTAGGACAGTTCTGTGGGATATAAAACAGAGCAGGGGGCTCGCAGCCGGGTTTTGATGCTTTGAAGCAGCTTTCCAGTGTATTTAAAACAGTCCAAAGAATAGTAACTTTTTCTTAATCCTCTCTTTGAATAAAACAGTGACATTTCAAAGGCTGCGACAGTTTTGAAAACATAATTAAGCTAAGCCCCTTTAACTTTGCATCATACTAATTCTGTGGGATCATATGTAATCAATGGTTAAAGCGAATAACTGGATCAAGATTCGTGCCTCCAGTTTAGCAGGACCTCTGGTTCGTACTTTGAACCAAACAAACCCTGAACATTCTTTTCCCTCATTCATTCCTGCTAGGAAGTTTTATGAAAAGCACAGGCAGCACAATGCATCAGCTCCTTTCAGCAGGGCTTTTTGGGTCCTGGAAAAAGTGGAAAAGAACAAAAATATTCAGGCTGCTCTGTTTGTAATGAAGGTCATGGCACTGCATTTTGTATCTGTTATTTTCCTCAATAAGTTTGTATGCCTGCTGGGGTAGACGGGAAAAAATACAGCTAGAATTCATAGATTTGTTCCAATTAGGCCGTGAAACAACAGTTTAGTTAGATGAATACTTTTAAAATAATATAATCACAGCATTTTTCACATATCAATATGAAGAATAATTCCTAGTATCAGAACATCTTTCAATGCACCACCTTGCAATGCTCAACAATCTCGTTTGAGTCAGCTTTAAGAGCTGACGAATCACATTGCTTAAAAGTTTGTTCTGCATATTGGTTTCAGTACTAAACTTTCTCCTTTTGTCCTTCATTATTTCTAATCTCTTATGGAAAATGAGGACCAGAGGAAAATTATGACCTCTATTGTGATATCAAAAGAAAAACTGGCGCTACTGATAATGTGATTAAAATGTGGAATTAAAAGATCTGGCTAAAATGATGGAGGAGGAAAGCAAGGAAGGGAAAAGAAATCAGAATCAGCTAGTGAAACAGCTTTGCACAAATCTTTACAGTGCAGTCAGAGTCCATGAGAACTATGTGTATTCAATTTATATCAACAAATACAGTTGGGGGCCTGGCATCAGATACTGCGATCCGATGTGTATTGAGTTACATCAGAGATCTGCTCTGTTTCTGGGCTTCTGCCGGCACGTTGGGTAGCTGCCGTGACAGTGCCGTAGCTGCAGTGACAGTGCCGTAGCTGCGGTGACAGTGCCGTAGCTGCTGATTGCAGACCACAGCACTGCATGCGGTCTGAGAATCTGATTATCAGAAAACTCCAAGGAAAGCGAGAGCTTGGCCTCACTGACTCAACTCCCTTGCTGCGGCAGACAACTGCATCACTCTAATCCTGTTTATAAATCTAATGTCCGTCATCTTAAACCAGGCGGCTTCTTACCTTCGCAGCCCTACTAGAACGCTCTACCAGAAGCACGCTGCTATCAAAGTTGCAATTTTTCTCCTCATTTTCAATCACACTGATGGCTGCGCCGAACTCTTTGCTGTCTGTGCTGCCTAGCAAAGATAAAATAATTGAGCCCATTCGTTTTTGGGTTACGTTTTGCTAAGTTAGTAAGCCAAGTTTCCTTAATTTTCTCTAGTAAGAGAGGCTACCTGTTCCTCTTATCATCTGAATAGTCCTGCTTTGTACATTTTCCAGTCTTTTACCTTTCTTAAATGTCAGTTATGAATTTATATGCACAGCCTCAGGTGAATTAGTACTAGGGCATGGTGCAATAATTTCAGTAATTCCCTTTTCTAACTTGCCTGAAGCCGTGTGAGGTTGCATTTGCCTTTTTAAGTGCTGACTGTGATCAAATAGAATACCATACTCATTTTCCTCCTTTGTTGCCTAACTCATGGTCACTGAGCTTTTAAGAGAAATTCTGTTTTTCCCTTGCTGATACAGCATTGCAGTCTATGCAGCTGAATTTTGTTAAGATCATACCCACGCAATACTCCTGTTTCCTCAGCATGGGCAGGGCTCCCCCGCTTCGTGTGATTGCGAACTTTCATTAGAGCACTTCTATTGATGCTACCAAAGTCATTAATGAAAGTATTAAATACATCCTTCTGGTCCTTCAGTCATCTTTTTGATATGATCAGTTGTTATATGGTTTCTTATACCTATTGAAATATACCTTATATTCACCTTTTCTATATGAAACTGATTTCTTCCTTTGGAAACATATCCAGTGATTTTCTGAAAGCCAGATAATTTTCTTCTTCATGTAGTAGTGTGTAGCATCTAGCATGCAGCACACCTTTGGTGCACCTCAGGTGTGTTTTATTCTGTTTTCTTCTTATCTTGAATGGTGTTTACTTAAACCTTTCTACTTCTTCCTAGGTTGTTGTATGTTATTGAGTAACAGCCCGGGATGGGACTTAGGATTGCTCAGATCATTCTTTTCCCATTCTGAAATGCAGGGAGTACTTTTGTTATTCTCTAGTCATGTAGTACCAGTACAGTGGTATGAGACATTCAGCATTTTTACATGGAGATTACTTGCTGTTTCTTGACTTGAGTGCATTTAACTCTAAGCTTTTCTTTCATTCCTGTACTAGCATTCACATTGATCACCTTTTTGTGTGCTATTGTTCAACATCATTAGAAAATGAGCTGCTCTCAACAGCAATAAGACGACCTTTGTGAGTAATTTCCCAAATATCATAATTAAAATCTATGTTTCATTAGGTTCTCACGTGCTTTGTTAACTCTAGACAAAGAGGGGATTTTCATAATCACAGATAGGATTTAGACATCAAATCTCTCTCTTTCCTCTGGCTTTCACCTTTAGAAAGTCTTCCCATGAAAGTGTATATGATTTCTGGCCTATTGTTTCTCAGGAGGCGGAGAGTAATATAAGGAGCAGATACCTCCGACTTTTTTTAACACCTGCCAGCTCTGGAGCACCTCTGGCCTTTTTCTTCAGGGCTTCAATAATTAGAGCTGTGTGAAGTTTCACACGTAGAATGGAACTGGATGATTCTAGCATCTAATCAGGTCAAAGGCTAAATTCCTCTGGTGTGCAACATGTTACCCTAGGCTGAATTATAGCCCTGTAAACCGGAATGGTTAGATCCTTAACTTCGGAATATTAACTTGTTAATTTATTTTTTGCAGTAGATAGAGAATCACCACATCACACAACTGTCAATTTTATATCACTGCTGACATCTTTTGCCCACGCCTTGGAACCCGAATTGCAGGATGTGTTTCTATGCTGTGTTGCAATACCTCTCTGCTTTTCTAATTGCAGGAGGACATGTGGATGACACAAAGCGTCGCACAGCCTTGACCAAACAGGCTCATCCACTGCTGACATAAAGCAGTGTAGCTGCCTGATTGTGTGCTCTGTGGATCTGGCCCCAAATGTGGCAATCTCACTGGAAATGGTAACCACCGGTCTAAACCGGAATGTGTAAGCTGGCATGCTTGATGTAAGTTGTATAAACTGGCTATGGCATTCCCTCTGCCATGAAAATTACGAGCTCTGATCATGCAAACTAAGGTTCTTGGAAGAATAAGAAGGTAAGTAAGCTTTGCAGATAAGTAAGCACATGGGTACAAGTTTTAAACAACCTCTGTGTAAAATTTCTCTTTGTGCCAAGTGCCTGGACAGCTAGATGTCCGTTTGTTGCATGCTTTCTAAAGTTGGACTGCTGATACTATTTTGTTTGTGATGTATTTAAAGTACTGAAACCTTTCCTTAAGATTTATGTGTCCTTCCAAAGGGCACCCAGTGAATAGGCTAAATGCTTGGCATGCTTTCATCCTGGCTGCACAATCTGGCAACGGCTATGGATAACTGGGTCCACAGTTGGAAAATGCAGCTCTCCCCCTTTTCCCAGATGAGATTCTTAACAGTACTCTTTAGTTTGGCAGTCGATCACTTCTATCAGGGTATAGTTGCCTTTGGCCAAGCCTCTGGGATCTCTGCAAAGCTTTTCTCAGCCACAAATCATTTCTTCATTCAGCATGTCACTTGACATGTTCAGTGTTATAAATTAGCTCAAGAAGGTGGACACCCAGTTCACCTCCTCACCAAGGGCTCAGTTCTCATGTTTTCTGAAGTTATTTATTTTTGCTTTGGGGGACAATGCAGTTTTACCCTCCTACCGCGCTATCAAGAGAACAAGTCCCTTTGAGCCAAACACCTGCTTTCCGTTAGAAAGAATGATGGGGAAATGCCTTTTTAAAAGCCTCTGTTTATCTACTTTCTTAATTTATAAAAAGTCCCTTATTACTCAGATCCCCAGAGATTTGGTAAAAAGGTATAGCAGACCAAAGCCAAAAAGAAAATGAAAAATAAAGTACTGCCTCTCTCTTGCCATGGCAATATGCCCTCAAGGTTACCTCAAGGTTATTCTCTCCTGGAGTCAAAATCCAGAAGCTGAGTGGTCTCCACTAAGAAAACAATAGGTCACTTCGTGTCTGTGAGCTTCAGCCTTGGGAGTCTTTGCTGGCCAATGCCTACAAGTTGGAAGTCAGCTGAGACACACCAAGTTTTACTTCGCCTTACAGGCTCCAGTCTCCTCATCCAGAAACTTCCCTTCAAGTTGGAAATAGAGATGGATGTGTTAGGAAGTGCCCAGGATATTCATGGATGCATTGGCCCATCATGATTTTACGCTGCTTCATCATTTTCTCTTCTCTGACAAATCTAGAGAAAGGTGTCACAAAGCTTTCTTCTTAGCTATAACTTTAATAAGGGCTTAAGAGTGTTAAGCATCTAAATCTTATTAAATTCATAATTCTGTTATTATTTTTGAGAATGGCATCCTCAATTCTTCTTTTTCCACAGGTTTTAAGGTGGCAATTTGCAGACATAACGTGACTGTGCTGCATAGTGTTGCCACAATTTCTGGGTACACCACAACCTTCTGTCCTTCTAGCATGGGTGGTGTCTTGCAGTGCCACAGGGAAGAGCTGGTGTTGCTGGTATATCTGAGACCTTACACAGCACCAGAAATTTTAGGTAACAGATCATGTTTTGTGGGCTAGCAGGTAAGGAGCACAAATGCTCCAAGCATACATGTAACAGACTTGACTACAATTAAATTTGTTGTGACCTTTGATGACTCTTTTATTGTATCAATGCCTTAAGAGCTCAGTCACAGATTACATCTGTATTGTACTGCAGAAACATACGGAGGGAAAAATAGTCCTTGCTACCAAATGGTTTAGCCTTGGGTCATCTCACTTATAGTTTATGATTTTGATCTAAAATTCACAGAGTGGTGTAGCCTAATTTCTTTCTAATCTGACTTTCTAAGACCGGCATAGGACGGTGACGTGACTATAACAGTGACTCCTATGCCTACAGCTGATCCTGAGCACTTCAAGCAAAAGTTTGTGTCTGCCCAATTTTGGGTCTTGGCCTGTGAGCTGCAGCACACCCCTCCATTGCTGCCTTCACACAGCTTTCAGCATCTTCCTGGAATGAGTCGTCTCTGAGGTGAGATTATTGCATCTCTTTCTGCTTTGCCCTCTGGTCTGCTGTGCATCCAGCTGTTGGCTAAAATAAGGAAGACAGCTTGGACAGCTTCAGATTGGATCTTTCCCCTCCGACTCAGTCCAGATTTGAGAAAGTATCTAGGAGTCAGAGGAACAAGAAAACCTTTTAAGAAATTACTTTAACAAAAGGTGGTTTTGTCTTGTGGGTTTTTGTTTGGTTTTGGTTTATTTTTTCCCTCCCGTGATAATGTGCAAATTCTGGACAGAGGTGCCTGGTCCCAATATCTGCAAGATTCAAATGAGGGTCTTGGGTCATGGTTATGTTAAGCAAAGACTGAGGCTTGGTTCTTCCCATCATAGGTAAATACACTAGTCTGGAGACTGCTGACAATTGTGCGGGGAAATCTTCACATTATTCTCTGCTGCAGATGCTATACTTTATAGAAGAATAACTTTATTGCATGAACAGAAGAGGCATGTTGACTCTGTAGAGCTGTTTTGGAGTTTAGTGGTGAGAACAGAACAGGGTTTGCAGAGTGGTGGGTTCAGATAGCTGTCTTGAAAATGGTGCAGGGACTCCTGCCTTACCATGCCCTAAGCACTAAGCTTCCTCGCTTCCAGCAGCTGGGTAGGGACAGAGAATGAAATAAAAAAAATGAAGAGACTTAATCTGGAATCCTTTACAGATGCAGCGAAGAGCCAGAAAGTACATTACAAATAATAGCATATTGGCATTGGAATGAAAGAGTTGTGGAGAGGACAAAGATGCATGTCTTACTGTATATTTTCTAGCTCAGCAGAAATGTGTTTTCAACTCAGTCTCAGATATCCCACTGTAGTATAGAGTATGTATCCAGTAAATTTCATGTATAGCATATAGTGTATCTCTTAACTATGTATTTAGACACTATTTCATGGGCACTAGGGCATACTTAGAAGTGCTTTCCATAATGGCAACTTTGACATTTTATGTTACTTAAAATGTGAAATAGTTCAAGACACAATTGCACACCTGAATGGAAAAGCCACTGCGTAAGCAGAATATCATATTTAATATAAATTGTATGCAATTTTACAGGCACAACAATTTTCTTACATTTCTCAACATTTCTAGTAACCAAACATATTTTCTCTCATTTGCATTCCCATTGTTCTACTGGGACAGCATTTTGTAGTTAGTGTATCCCTTTCATGCTAACAAATAAACTAGGCTTTACAAAGAACTGCAAAATCAGTTGTGTCTGGTGAAACTAGTTTAGATGAGGAAACGCTGTATACAAAAGAACGAGAGTTGGATGCTTTTTATTCTAAAGAAAAACATACTTGACAAGTTACCCCATGGACTGTAGTGTGATTGTGAATGGTAATAAATCTAAAGTCTGATGAAATGTGAAAAAAATATGCTTTTTCTTTTCATTTTCCTTTTTAACTCCTCAAAAATGTTAATTCAAGCTTGACTCAAAGTTTCTAGTGAGCGTGTGAGGCTAGTCCAGAGGCCGGTTCTCAGAAATATTTGGGAAGTCCTTTGTCTGTGCTTCTGTTGGCAGAGGGAAGCCTGTGCGCTAGGGAGAGTTCTTGACTTGTGAATCCATTTTTGTTCAGGTAACGTTTTAATTTGCTCTCCTCTCACTGGATTTGGTAAGGACTTGCCTAAGAATGGCGCAGTACAGATTAATTTTCAAAAATTACTACATTCAGAAAAACAGTAATTCTCAAGAGCAAACACATAATCTCATAGGCGAAACACACCTTGGGTTTTATTCATTTCTCACTGACATAAGGTGTAATTTAGTTGTCTAAAATGGAGTCATTCGTGATTTACGTCAGAAACAGGCCCACAAAGGCTATTTTTAACACACACAACGAAATGACATTTAATTTTTTCACATTCACTCCCCGGTGTTGTTGTATACATCCTCGGTGGCATTATTAAGTGGTGCTTTTCAAACAGATGAAGTATGTTACTTACTGTGGCTAAATTGTAATGAAAGAAGAGATGGCTGTTTGCCAGTGAATGGTGTGTAGCTTGTAGAAGCATGTAATTACATAAATCACAAACATATGCAGAAGATGTTTTCTCTTTACGTTTAACTGGTGTTGCCTGGAGCTATAGCTGCTTGCAACTCTACTTAATTACCATAATTATTTTAAATGTGGATATCTGGGCAATCTTTGAGCTTTATGAGAATGTTATTCATACCTTATCAGTAAAAATCTAAAGGGTCCCATTCTTTCCCCAAAGGGGCTGCAGTAACCAGGTTTCTCCAGGCGTAGGGTGGCTGTAATGTTTATACCTTTATTTTGAATTACAGGTTTTTTAAAAAAAATGAGCCTCTGAAACTAATCAGATCTTGAAATCTCAGTAGACGCTATAATTTCCTGGTAGGAAATTAAGCATTGTACATTGTTTGTGGAAAGAAAGTACCTGGAGACGTCCTGATTAGCTTCTTTTATGTCTTAATTTGCTGACTGTGTAAATGTTGCTTGGCCAAACGGATTGACAAGTGTCTAGGAAAGGTATTGACTCTGTTAAAATGGATACTTCCTATGGGAAATGTCAAAAAAACCTGACAAACTAGCTGGGATTTTCCAGTTAATTTTGTCAAGAAGTCAAATGTGTTAGAGTGGGGCATTTTTAAAATTCTCTAGCATAAACCTGATTCAAATAACTGATGCTGATGGAGTTGCCCCAGAAATACCACAGGATAACACAGGCTTTTAGTTCTTCTCTCATTTATGTCAGTTTTATGTTGACTTCATGCCATTGATATTGGTTGAGTTACTTGTGGCTCAGACTAGTACAAATGAGAAAAGACATGAGTCCTGATATATAGGATGACTGGCCAATGTAGACACGCCTCAGTTTTCCCTGACTAATGTAAATTGGTGAGTATAGAATTCCTCCAGCTGAATACATTAGAAGTGGTAAGACCCTCGGGAATAAGAAATTTGATAACTAAATAAGCTCAAAAGGCCAAGCAGTAGGAACCATAAGCAACTGTCACACATAACTGATGAAGAATACTTACGAGTACAGAGAGAGAATCCTTATGCGCTGAAGGACCAAGAAAGGCAGGTTTTGTGAGAAGAGGGTGGTATAATTTATTAGTTCAACTCTGCATTTATAAAAACACATGGTTTTGGACAAATGAACTATGTTACAAAGAAACAGTTGGTCAAACGCTTGAATGCAAAGATAGTGAAGTTGCAAAGATTTGATGTTCCAGTAAAATAAAAAATAGTAATTATTTGCCATTTTAGAAATCCAGTTCTAGAAATAAGGCAAATATGAATAAATACCCAATGGAAAATCAGATTGAGCAATTACAGTATTTTTGCATTTTTCAGTGTCAGGGAAATAGGATGATAGTTTGCCCCTTGTCTTTTATTTCAACCACCATATTTAACCTTGCAAGTGATGACTCCTTAAAGAGGTTTTGCAAGTCATGAGATCATTTTTGTTTGGTTATAATGTGACACGCCAGCTGTAGATCATATGTGCAGTTTTGTGACACGGCTTAGTCTTTTCTTCCACCACCCAAGAGGCAACATACACAAAGCATTATTGTCAAAGATCAGTTACTACAATCTCTTGTGAAGAAAAAAAAAAACACAAACGCAAGACTCTGGAATGCCAGGGAACAATGCGCTTTCCACATCAGAGACTGATTTGTTTAATAACCACAAATTATTTCAGGTAATTTGGCACCAATTTAATTGCACCCACAAGAATGTCCTCAACAACAGCAACAAAAAGAAGTAACAAAAGAACCACCCCTACTACCAACCCTGTCAGGATGAGCTGAAGGCAGAGTTTCCATTCATTAAATTATGATTAGCCTTGCTAATACCTTGTCTATCAAATCCCCATACCGTGCTGCAGACACACCAAAGGGAAACATATATGTGATGTTTTGAAAAGGAAGCTGATGGAAAGTGATATTTTTCCCACACATTAGAATGACCGTAAAATCCTTCAGATGAAGGTGCACACTAAAACAGTCATTAAAAATGCAGATTACGAACAGCTGAAATTAAAATCCAGCCAAGGCATTGTCAGTTAATGTCTTTCATTAAAACAAAGACCATGAGGACAAACACAATATTCACTAACTTTGAGGAGCAATTAATCTGGATTTGTAGTTAGATTTTGTTCTGTTCTTCCTCATTTCCCGTATTTCCGAATTACTGTGTGACTGAAAGACTCCAATGGCTACATTAACCTACAATCTCTGTAGTATCGGCATCTATACAGAGGGTGATATATGCCCTGTCAGTAAGTTACAAAGCTCTTTGCTGAATAGCAAAAGAATGTGGGAATGGGAAATCCCCCTAGTTTTGCCTCTGGGAAGAATAGATCTTGGTAATTTCAAACAGTGAAACTAAACACAGACGTTTGGAAGATTCATTTTAAAAGCTGATGCTGGAAAGCTGATGTGAAATCCCATTCAATTCAAGTGTTTTGGGTTCTCTCCAGCACGATGGAGAAACTTCCTTCTGGCCTCCCTGAAATCCATTTACCTGCAGCTGAACAAAGGTAGAACCACAGAAAGAATAGGGGTCTTTATAAAAAAGCCTTTGCATTTCTCCTCGTGACAGCCATGTTCACTATGGCTTTTTTCACAGGGAGATTTTCCCCTTCCATGGAGCAGAGAAGAGCCTACAGGCCAAATTTTGATAGAAAGTCCTGGACTAAGTATAAGAAAAGAATATCAAGCAAATTGAGTCAGCATGATTGTTCCGTAAAATCTGGGCATCATTTTTTTGGTACCTGATCAAGGTTTCCTTAAGATAAAATGAAAATATCCAATTCCAAGTGAGGAGGAGACCATGGCCTGTGTAATAGGTTCATTGTTCTCAGAATACTTATTGTCCATGTCTCCAGCTTTGTTTTGAATGGCTGTGTTTTGACCCTGACTGTTACATGCTCCAAAAAGTAGATCTCAATATGTATTTCCTTTATCTTTGAGTGTGCTGCAGGTAATTTGATCTGATTTTTTTTTTTTTAAATCCTTTTCTTTTTATTGTTTCTTTTTTTTTTGGTTTATTTGTGACTA